>JAVXUP010004780.1:0-26169 GCA_033070095.1 Escallonia herrerae | reverse complement strand
TTAAAAAACTAATTATACACCTTCTAAAACTCTACCTACTTCAACTTTATATTTGGTAGTCTACTAACTTAGTTGGTCTCTTTATTTAGAGTCCACGATTCAAGAATCATATTTATTTTGGTATTCTTTTCTTTTTCTACTCTATTTACATCTTTACTTTAATTTATTATTAAAAAATTTATAGGTATAATTTATGCAATTTTTTTAAACTTTATAAAATTAGGAAACTAATTATACAGCTTCTAAAATTCTACCTAATCAATATACTTATACATTATGCCTTAATTTTGATTATTAAAATCTCAAAAGTACTTTAAATTAACAATATAAAATCTCAAAAATATAAAATATAAAAATCATACCCTACTTACTAATTCTTTAATATGATCATTGGCCCAACTTTTGTAAATCTTATAAAATCTACTTCTTTTAAAGCTCTACATAATCTAAAAAGGCTTCATTTTGGACTACTAACTTCTTAAAAACACTTAAAACAAATAAAATAAAATCTCCCAAATATAAATAAAATCTTGCAAATGTAAACAACAAAAATCATGTATGAAATTAATGATTAATCTTTACAAATTAGAAGGTAGGCTTTTCATAGCGTATATTTTTGTTTTTACCTCAATCTTTTAGTTATGCAAAACATCATCCTATTTGTTTTGATTTTTTTTCCTTTTTAAAGAAATTTTATTTTTCCATAAGCCTTATTGTAACTTTCGTCTTTTGCACCAATCTTCTTAAAATCTAACATGTTATGCACAATATGAACAAAATATTCAGAATCAATTATATTGGATCTCCAAGAAAAATTAAAATTGATTGAAGAATAATTTGTGACAAGCTGAGAATAAGTTTGTAGAATAAATAAGACGAAAAGATAAATTAGTTATAAGAATTATTTACACTTCATAAACAATTACAAAAAGGGAGAAAACTTGGGTGGTCCCAGGGTGGTAATTTTATAACCAAAATGTCGGTGCTAGATATGAAAGTGTGAAGGTGGTAATATATGTAATTATGCGAGTGATCAGCCATGCTAATTACGATAGTGATAATTGTTGTGGTAGAATTGGAGGTTTGGTAGTGAGATTTGGATTATGTAGTGATAATATGTGATTATAGCGGTGTTGGCGTCTAGTATGTTGATGCTTGTGGTGGTGATAGTCATAATTAAATGGTGATAGTGCAAGAGGTGATGATTGTTGTTAGAGTTGTTGTAGTGATAGCACTAAGGTGTTTCGAGATAATAGTAATGTACATTACAGAACTGATTAATATCAATGCACTAATTAAATGATTGAAGAATAATTTGTGACAAGTTGAGAATAAGTTTGTAGAATAAAAAAGACGAAAAGATAAATTAGTTATAAGAATTATTTACACTTCATAAACAATTACAAAAAGGGAGAAAACCTGGGTGGTCCCAGGGTGGTAATGGTATAACCGAAATGTCGGTGCTAGAGATGAAAGTGTGAAGGTGGTATATATGCAATTATGCGAGTAATCAGCTATGCTAATTACGATAGTGATAATTGTTGGGGTAGAATTAGAGGTTTGGTACATAGTGAGGTTTGGATTATGTAGTGATAACATGTGGTTATAGCGGTTTTGGCGTGTAGTATGCTGATACTTGCGGTGGTGATAGTCATAACTAAATTGTGATAGTGCAAGAGGTGATGATTGTTGTTAGAGTTGTTGTAGGGATAGCACTAAGGTGTTTCGAGGTAATAGTAATGTACATTACAGAATTGATTGATAAGTTATGATCTAAATATAGATTGAACAAGTAATAAACCTAAAAAAGTTGACGATAGAAACATGAAAGTGCACTGACGAGGAAAAGTTATGACTATGGTGAAGTTAACTGCATTTGTAGTGGTAATGATAGCGCTAATTAAGGTATTTGGAGGTAGTGTTAGTGTAGTATTCGTTGACAGGTTATGCCAACAAGCGATGAACTTAAATAAAAACATAATGATTTTAAGTTAGTTCTACTAACAACTTGAAGGTACATAAGCTATATCCAGGACTAGAAGCAGTAAAATAAATTTCCCTAGAATGACTTTTATCTTTCAATTTTGATTTTGGTCCCGCATTTTGATTCCTTAAAGTTTCGTTAATTAGGCAAGATGATGTTTTTGTTGTTAACCACTTTCTAGCACCTGGCTATATTAATCTAATATTCCAATGGTATTTTCATAATTAAGTCATGTTAACAAAACTTTAATAAGTTATGTATAGATTGAAACACTTTCAATATTATTTTTCCTTTTCATTATGCACGGGACAAATAACACAAACAGAGTTTCTCATGAAGAAAGAATGTGAGTGAATTTGACATTTATATAGTAAATTTCTTACCCGCAGTTCAAATAATAACAGTTATAAACAATCTATAAAAACACATTTTAAAAAATATTTTCGAAAGTTTGGAAAATTAACAGTTGTAAATATCTATAGAAATAAATATTAGATAATATTTGAGAAATTATGAAAATATATTTTAAAAAATATTTTTAAAAAGTTAAAAAAATTAACAGTTGTAAAATATTTATAGAAATAAATATTAGACAATATTGAAAAATTAGAAAACGTCCCGTGCGTTGCACGGATCCCTTGACTAGTTGAAACTAATTAGTTAGAGCAACCGATGAACGAAATAAAATAAAGAAGATGTTAATCGATCATCAAACCTCGTCAATCGTTTAAACGCTTAAGCTGGTAGAACATTACACAAATTTGAAACTTGGGAAGGGAGGGCGTGGGTGAAATGCCTCAGTTTTGTCTATTTCTGCCGTCTATATCAGCAAAACTAAACAGTACACAAACTTTCCCAGCCATAACTTGATGTGGAAAACTGGACTACCATTTTTGTATCTCCAAAACCCTATCTGGTACCTCTAGAAACGTCACATTGACTGAGGCTTAAACGGTGAGTTTTCTACCAGACAGTTTATGTCTGTTGAAATTGAAGCCTTTCCTGCTTGTTCAAAATGGCCGCACAGTTCAATCAAACTTCTTATGGTTTGCCCAAATTAGGAAAACCCTAAACACCTCAAAACAGTTGGCCTCTACTTCTGGTAACAGCAAAGTGCATGCGTGTATAACCTATGGCAATACGGAGTTCTTTTTTTTTCTTTTCTCTAGAATATTAATTGCATGCATGACGACACCTAGCTATATCTAGGTAGCTTATATGTCAAAGGAGTTAGCTGGTGGATATCATTTCCTATGTCGCCCTAGTCTATTGTTTGAGCAAATTTGGCCTAGTATTCCAATTTCCAATGGCAAAATATTGAGTTCTTAAATTCTTTAAGCCTCTCCGAAGTCGCATTCCTGTTCAGAGCCAAAGCATGCATCATCCACTCACAGCATCATTCTTCGACATTCTCTTTGCAGTTTGTACTCCTAAGCTATTATATAAGCTTTTAGAGGGGCAAAGATAGGTTACCTCCTATGGCTTCCTGCCCATTCATATTTATGCTTCTTCGGGGATAATCATTACTACAACTTTAACATACACTTCTTGATAACAGAGGTTTTGACTTTGAGTCTCTGTCTACTTCCACCAATACAACTGTGAGGACCTTGTTTGCACAACACACGCACACACACTAACTATGATACTCAAGCTCTCTCTCTCTCTCGAAAATTGGTCCGCAGAGATTTTGATTACACTTGTATGAATGTCAAGATCCACTAAGCTTATTTGTTCTTCTTCTTCTTCTTTCATATTTGGGTTACGGTGGGCAGCAAGGACTTTTGAATACACAAATTGTAGGCTAATGAAAAATAAATCCTCTGAAGAGAGTGCCGCCATTTGGCAAAGGTTATAGCACTAAATTAACCGTTATGGCCTCATCAATTTCTCATCTAATGTTGGCCGAGATGTGAACGCTTAAATGGATGTGCAGTCACACAAGAGAGGGACAATAAAAAGTAAGAATATTTTGCAATAAATTTGGGGCAGCACCGATCGAGTTAAAGATGAGGGAACATATCGTTTGAGATAATTTGGTCACGTGAACAGGTCTTTAGTTGCCCATGTCTAAAGAAGTGATTTGTTCCAAGTTGATGGGTTTTAGATGACGTTGGTATAGACGGGATAACTCGAGGAGTAGTAGAAAATGACACGATTGCTATGAATTTATCAAGGTGCAATAGTGCTTTGATACGTACAGAGAAAATGGAAGAAAAAGATTCATGTAGGCGACACCAACCAATTAATTAAAACTAATACTTGAATGATGCTGATAATGATGATCCCCTTCTCATGTAGATTTATCATTCCCTCCCAAAAACATACAAGCATCTAATATTTCAACCCTTCCCACTTTTTTTGTATCTTCTTGCTGCTAGAACACACTAAGGTTAGGAAAAATACATGTTTTTTGTTTGTTTTGGAGAAAAGATGGGTACTGTTAATTATTAGATAACATTAGGGTAGTTGGCAATTGTCATAAGATATAAAACCTTGCAGTACCATCTATATAGGGATGGCCATGCATGCAGATCCCCTAAGTTGTAGCTGCATGCAGCTTTATGTTCTACGTATTAAACCTAATTAATAACCAGCCAGCCATGATCTTAGTACAATAATCAAGTGGTCCTGATGCTGCCTTTAATTAAATGCTGATCTACGTGTATTCTTCCTGCTATGGGTTGTTGGCTTGTTGCCAAAAGAAGCAGCTTGAGAACACGACTCTAAATAATCCGACCAGAAATACCTATCAAATTAGGGTTAAATGGTCCCATATCATCAACTTTGGTGTAATTACATTTGGTCCCATAGAATCGTGCCAAGGGTATATTGTACACTCTTAGCCAGGAGTAGCATCAAAGGCTCAAAGGAGGCCCTTGATGATCAACGAGGCCCCGGACCACCTGGTTTAGATGGTGTTTTTGGCAACTTTCAAAGTGGCTTCTGATTAGAATCTCAATTAGCATTCAATGAGAAAGCAGAACTGATTGGCCCCGCCGGGCTATAGGTACTATATATATTGGGACAACTCTACTTGATTAAGTTGCCAAAATGTACCTTTTTCACCTGTTTGCTAAGAGTGGAGAAGGTTTGCACCAGAAGTTCACTACAAATTTTTGTCCAAGTGTTAATAGAAGGAGATAATACAAGACCAAAACTTTTTATTTGGATCTCAGGACTAAAGATATACGGTAACAATGCATAGCTTCATTATTTCGACCCTTTGCTCTTAACAGAAACCAATTGAAGGATTTAGTACAAAATATTAATAAGAACTTAAACGGCCACTAAAACAAACTATGCCCTCTATTAGCAAAAACTAAGACCTCCCATCGGACACTTGCTATAAACATGACTAAAACTAAAACCTAATGACTACAAACAGGAAGACAAAAAATAGGAAACAAAACAGCAACACCCTAGGCAATATAGTACTAATAAAGAAGAACTAAAAATGCGCAGGAGTCCGCACTATCATTTACAAACCAACCCGGCCCCTTTTTTGGGCACTCGATTCCTTGGAAGACGTTGGAATGCGCAAACAGACACAGCCTCTCATAGGGGAAACCATACTGGCTAACTTAGCAACCTACCCGTACACCGAGGAACCTACACCGTAATTAGAAAGGACCTCACAAGAAAATAAAGACAAGGAATAAACGAAAACAAATTGTCTTAAAAATGCTTAAACAAACGAGTTGCCATTGTGAATGCCTGCAATCCTTTACTCTTGCTATCTTTTTGTAATCAGGCAAATATCCTCAAGTACTATACTGGACTTAAACAACTTAGGTTTCCCATCAGAGCTCTAAAAAGTTGGATTTCAATGTATTATCCGAAAGAGTAAAAAATTTTAAAATGCTCAATATAAAGAAAACATGCTTAACATGGCTACATACCCCACGGACAATCTAAATCAGTGTCAACACAGTTTTCGATACACTAAAGGAAAAGTTTTTGCTGCAATAGCTAGATTATACGAAGATAGTTATAACCTCTTATATAACGATAATTTCAAATAATACTTAGTAATACGAAATAGTTACAACACAGTAATTGCTAAGTATAATTAGTAATACTTTCGGTGATAATTCTTAACAGAACTTTTTTAAAGTTACTAAATAAAAGTCACTAAAGATATTTAATTATAATTTATTGTCAAATTTTATAAAAAAATTATAGTTATCATCCTATAATTCTGATAACAGTCAAAGCTTTTCCTATCCAAATGTTTCAAGACATTGAACATTGTTTTGGCCTTGCATAAATCATAGGAACTATATATGTCTAATTTCAAATTTGTGTATTTCTCAAATGTGAAAATGTACATTAGCACATATGTATGTGTTGTAAAGCGAGAGCACCTATACGTTGTCATCGAGTGCGTTTTGATGAGTAATTAATTTTCAAAATTCCTTCATATCAAAACCCCTTTAATTTGAACTTTACGACTTTCAAAATCTAGTATTTTGGTAACGGTTTTTTTTTCTTTGTAATGATTTGGGTAGTTGGCATAAGTGATTATCCTTTTTTCTGTTTTTACACGTTGTAACTAATGTTTATATTGTGGCAAATTTTTTTCTTAGGTATATGTAATACATGATGTCAAAATTTGAAGGTCGGAAACTTATGTAGGCTAGAATTAAAAGAAGTCACATTTTGGGGGTGTGGGTGTGTTTGGGGGGGGGGGGGGGGGGGGTGTTGGCTGGCTGATGGTACGTGAGAAAGTGGTATTAGGTTGCACCATGAAAAGAAAAAGAAGATGTTATTAGGCTCCATTTATTTATCCCAAAATCTCATACTAACAAGAGTCTCATTAACTCGGAATTTGGCAAAAAGTTATCAAATTTCCTCGTTAAATCTCTCCAAGGATTTTGCAAATCCTCTTTTGTCCAATTCATATAATGGATTAAATGTAGAGCTGCAACTTTGGGTTAAGTTTTGTGGTTTTAACCGACCCAACCCAAAAAAATTGAACTTTTATCCAACCCACCTAAGTATAAAGTGGGCTAGAATGGGCCAAGCTTATATAATAATGAATTATTTGGGTTGGGTTTTTAAAACTCATTTGATAAAAAGTCACATTTTTTAACAACAACTACTGCCGGTGGCACCACCATCGTCGGCAGCAGTAGCTGTCGGCCACCAGAGCTGCCTGCCATCACCGTAGGCTGCTGCTGGCCTTCGCCGCAGATAGTCTCCGGCCACAACTCCAGACCACCGCCGTCGGACATCGCCGGCCATCGCTGACCTCAACTGCTGACCGCCGCCGCTGGCAGCCACCACTCCGGCAGCTACCGCCATCACCGGCCACCACCATTTTATTTTTTATTTAAATATAAATCAACTCAACCCAATTTATTCAATCTTTCTTGGGTTAAAGCTCGTTGGACTTTTTAAACATATCAGTTTTTTTTGAGTTGGGTAAAAAATCAACCCTACCCAACCCATTCAAGTTACACTCTTAATTAAATGCATTATTTTTCAAATACTCGGTCAAAGTAAAATTTTGAATTAAAGATACTTCATCCTCAAGCCAGAAAAATCCATTCTCAATGCATTACTTCAAAGTTGTTTAAATGGCCGAACTAATGACACCGAGTTTGAAGTCCTCCATGTTGGGTCTGGGCTTTCCGGGGCTGTTAAGGCCCATAAAAATCAATTCGGGGCTCTGAACTTTGAACTTTGAAGTCCATATTAGCCCTGGGCTTTGGGCTGCTGGCTATCAAGTGCCTATTCAGCTCTAAAATGATCTTACGCCCAATGTCCCAGACTTGTACTCCAACATAATTGGGCAATGGCTGATGATTGCACCCAATAGAAAAGGACATGGCCTGGCCCAAAATCAAAACCTGTTTTCGGCCTTAACTACCAATTTTGGATTTGTGCTCCTTCCAAATAATACATCTACCGTCCTACAAAAATTGATCTTTTTTTATTTTGATTGTCTCAAATAAATTGTCCACTTTCTATAGTTAGATGTCAATTTTCCTTATTCTTCCAACTTTATCCTTTTGGCTACTTAAGAAAAATAAACGGAGCCCATCCCCTAATGATTAAGGTAGTACTTGTAAGCGCTAGCATATTTGGAAAATCAACTTTGATCGATTTTTGTGGGACGAAGATAGTACATTTAGAGCTTTTGGGTGCGTAAAATGCATGTGTAATATATGTAAAGATCAACAAAACAGCATTAAAGAACCAAAATTATGTGCTATTATGATTTCACCTTCGAAGAGAGGGTGGACTTTGAATTTTTATGATGTTGTGACCGTAAAATCTTTAGAGAGATCAGAGGTGGGAAGTTTTTTGGTTGATTCTTAAGTATGAATCATTGGGAATTTTCTGAAGTATGAATCCTAAGGCCTGGGACGTTTTTGCTGTTGATTCGGAGAAGGTTGAAGCAGTTCTGGAAGAGGAGGTAATTGTATAGGCAGAGATATACAACAAATCTGGAAAGAACAACTTTTGGCCGCTACCCGAGTTGTAGAAATCTTCCTTCAATTCCGTATATAGTGATAATTATTAGGTCACAAAATATTTTTAGTAGCTATTGTGCTAATACTTTCAGCGACAATTTTTAACAGCATTTTGTAGCGTCACTAAGTAAAAGTCACTATAAACATTTAGTGACTATTAATTGTCACTATATGAAGGGTAGGAAGAAGATTTCTTCAATCCGGGTAACAGTAAAAAAAAATCATCTGCAAAAGAATTTGCTCCAACTTCCGTTCAAAAATCAATGTTGAATAAGAAATGGTCAAATACACGTAGGTACCCTGAAACTACCACAAAGTCTCAATTAAGGGTCCCAACGTTTAAGTTTTACACACAAGGACCTGTAATTTCAAATTTTCAATAAATAAGGACTTATGTCCACTTTCTTAATGATTGAAGCTTTTCCGTCAGGGGCAAAATTGTCTTAACATATTTAATTTATTTCTCTTATCATTTTTAACTTTTCTATTCTCTTCTTCTTCTTTAAATCATATATTCTCTTCTTCTTCAATTTTTCTATCCCTCCCACTGACGCATCTTCCTCACCTCTTCCACGAGCCCAACATCACCGACTCTACCGCAGGTGCCAACGACGTCGCTTGACTTCTTCGGCAACACCGACGTCACCAACTTCACCGGCTCAAGAGATCTTCAAACCCTAAGCCCTCCACGCCACCGCCTGTCACCTATCAGCCGACGACGGAGCCCTAAATCCAGATTCGTGACGACCGTACCGATAAGAAGTTACTGTGGCAACTAGGGTTTCTGGGTTTGTTTTCAATTGGGGCTTTGGTAATGAAGCGGCAGCATAATTGGAGATTAGGCTGCGCAAGGTGTGGTTTGGGATTAATGAATGGGGGGTCTGACAAGGAGATTGCAATGTCTGGTAGCCGAAGTCCAGCCACTGCTGGATTGACGGCCGGTCAAAGGTGTGGCCAGAGGAGAGAATAACTGGGTCTGTCATTATCTCTAGCGAGATTGGGATTTTTTTTCTGCCTGTGTAATAGTTTTCTTTCCCTCTGTTTCTGTGGATCTTTGGGGAGGAGAGAGATGAAATTTTGAAGGAGAAGAAGAAGAGAAAAACACCCAAATATGGAAACCCAAAAATGCCTCTGACAGAAAAGCCTCAATCGTTAAGAAAGTGGATGGAAGTCCTTATTTATTGCAAATTTGGAGTTACAGGCCCTTATGTGTAAAAATTAAACTTTAGGACCCTTAATTGAGACTTTGTGGTAGTTCCAGGGTACCTACGTGTATTTGACCCAATAAGAAACAATTTTGACTGCTACCTGTATTAAAGGAATCTTCATCTTACCCACCATACATCGACAATTAATGGTCGCTAGATGTTCCTGTTGGCTTTATTTAGTGACGCTAAAAAAAATACTGTTAAAAACTGTGCTTAAATTGACAGAAGAAAAGTCACAAAAAATATTTAGTAACTATTAATCGTCACTATATACTGGGTTGGAGGAAGATTCCTACAAACCGGATATTAGCTAAAATCTATTCGTTGAATAACTAATGGCAACAACAAAACCACAAAAATGAGCTCTAACTAGCAAAAGATATTTGTCGCTGAATAGGAAATTGAAGGAAGTTTGTTACAATTAATCGTTGTAGTAAATAATTTGTCTGATGATAATTTAAATCTTAGAAAATACTCTTAGTGATACATGATAAAAGTTAAAAAATAAATAAATAAATAATGGGTCTACGGTCAGAGAAATGACAAGAATTTGCTGCACAAAACTTTCTTTTTGCTAGAAACTATCTGAAAATCAAGCAAACAAAATGTGGAAAGACGTTTATTCATACAATTGCTAGTTAGGATCACCGCGGTGACAATGGCTAAAAGAATCCTGGATTATCAAACGTAAAGTTGGGGTCAAATTCTAGTTCACCAAACGAGAATCCTGAGTTGACATTAGGAGAGTTTGTAGCAGAAGTTGCTGGTGATGAAATTATCCCAGCTAGTTCAGATTCCGGTCCTTGAAAATTCTGATTCCCCCAGTTTGATGTTGCTGGAGACACAAATGAGGGCGAAAAATTTCCCGCCGCATTGTTTGATGTCGAAGGGAAGTAAAATGAAGGAAATGTGTTCTCGCGGCTATCCAAGTCCTCGGTTGTGACCCTGAGGCTGCCTGTCTGGAAGCTTAGAAGAATTTCCCCTGGCTCTTGTTGATGATCGTGTTCGCTAGTATGGAGCGGTTCTTGTATTTCGGGCGAGGATGGTGGCGGAGTTAAATGGGAACCTTGGCCACACGTGTGCCTTCCCCGATAAGTGATTTCGAACATCGTAGGGTCCTCATCGGATCTTTGCACCTGCTTGGTAGCCAAACAACCTTGTACATGACGGTGAGTGCATCTATAGTAGCCTCTGCACATAGAGCAACAACAGAACTCTGAGTACCCGAGGTACAAAATGTCAATTAGAGTTGTAAACAAGTTGAGTAAAAATTAATTACTGTGCACTAAAGCGTTGCTAAAGTAGGTGACTATGACCAACATTGTCTTTTCTCCACCGGTAGATACTCTATATGAGTACTGTTGTGCCAATTGGTAATAGATAGATCATACTAAATTTTACTCAAGTACCTGGGAAATTTGGCACCCAAAATGTCTTTCTGCCCATATTTCCTCCAGCTGTACCCATCATCTAGAGGTCCTCCGAGTCCTGTCCCAGGGCAAACTTGCACCTGTTGTGTCCACCGTGGGGTACTACTACTCTTCCTGAAAAACAATCAATTTGATCAATATTTCAGCAAGAACACTCACGAGAAAGTTTCGTAGAACTTTGATAAATTTACCTTTTCCTAGACACAGAATCCTTGTGCTCCGGATCCTGAATATCCCGGTCAGAATCCTCACTATGCGGGCTTCCGCTAAAGGAGCGAGGAGAATCGGACACTGCAATCAGTGTTCCTATAGTTTGTTGCTCTCCACCACCACCAGCAGTGCCGCATTTGAGCATGGAAAGTGCCTTGTCCAAGGAGTTCAGGATCGTAGACACCAAAACTTGCCGGGTTTCGTGCGACGAAGATGGAGAATTGAGATGGACTTGGAGCTGCCTAGCTAGCTCCCTCCCTTGTTTCAGCTCTCTGATCAGGGTCTTCTGCTCCCATTCTCCTGAGTTCTCCATTTCCAAATCAAGAGCTGCTAAAGTAAGATCTCTTTTACAAAAACAGCGCGAGGGTTTAATACCTAAGGCTGCAACACTAGTTATACTGTCAAAGAGATGGACTGCCCACATAAAACACCTTGCATTTACTTCAAGGCAAACTAGATACACACGCAGAGAACCAGAGGAGCTCTGTTTGAATAGAGAAAATGGGGGAAAACAGAGATATGGAGGGGAGGTGGGTAAGAGATGGGGAAGGCTATAAAGGAGCGTGATTTTTGACTGGGAATATGGTTTTTTTTTTTCTTGAAACAAGACCGGTCTATGGTCAATAGGAACTGTAACTGTGAGTAAGCGAGTCCAATTGCTGACCCGTTCTCCTAAAAAAGAAGCACTTGGGAGAGGGAAGACCAAGAATCTTCAAACCTTTTGGTTCCGCGTTACTGCTACTACTACCTTAATTCTACTGCTGCTGCTGCTTCCAGGTAGGAGTGGGACATTGAGATGACATGCATTTGACGCTGGCCTTCAACCCACGGCTTACGTTGGCGAGAAGCGGACAAGAAGCGTCTTTTGTGGAACACACGCGGCCCCTTTGGACTTTCCTTTTCTCGTCCCGGTACGTTTGTACTAAGACGTGGTCAAATACAATTTTACAAGGCTAGAAGTCACGTTCATATTTTCATGCTGAAGCTCGGAAAGAAATTGTAGACAAATAAAGCAAGGGCAAGTTCAACTACCGTCACAGATAATTGTCCCGATACGTTCAAAAACTGCGTTGTCACGTGCTATTCCAAAGTGATCGAAATGTAATACTCGAGATAGTAGAGATGCGCGGTACTTGTGGAGTTCATTCAAAAAAAAATTATCGAGACACTTGCATGGCACTGAAGTGTAGGTTGAGACAAGGATTTGTACAAGTTTACAAATAGGAGACTCAAGGTGATTTAACTAGGAGGTGAGTAAAGTTGTGTCCCTCACAGCTAACAGTCCTCCTCTTCTTAACTGATCTTGACAGTGGTAATTTAATTATAGTTGACTTTTGGTGCAAAAGATTGATGTTATTGATGATTTTAGCCTTGTTTTTGGAATTTATTGTCTCGATTTCTCATCTGCGCCCAATCGACACCCATCCCCACCCCATGTTGCTTTGAAACCTAAGTCTACAACCTTAACGAAACATAAAAAAGAATTTGAATTTAAACTTAAACATCACCTTCCATAATTGGATATAAAATTTAGATCTGGCGCAATCCCTGTGGAGTGGTGATAGACGGCATCCTATTGTGGTGAAGATAATTCAAATCTGAATAGACAGTTATATCCTTTATTTTATTTTTCTTTAACGGCAACTTTTATTAAGCTTCATATGCAGCGCAACTTGCTCAACCTCATTACGAAATTTTAGACAAATAAAACAAGGGCAAGTTCGACTTCCAACGCAGATAATTGTACGATGTGTTCAAAAATCGTGATGTCATGTATTACTCCAAAGTGATCGGAATATAATATCCGAGAAAGTACAGATGCAAGGTGCTTATAGAGTTTATTCAAGGAATTTTATCGAGAGTTTCACAGGATATTTGCATGTCACAGGACTGTAGATTACGACAAGGATTTACAAAAACATACATGGGAGTCAAGGTAAATTAACTACGAGTGAGCAATATGATTGCTTATCATCGGCCAATAAACACCCATGTAAGCCAGGTTGCTTTCAAACCCAGGTCTACAACAACCTTAACCCAAATCAAACCTTAACCAAGACATAAAAAAGAATTCTAAACTTAAACGTTACCTTTCAAAAGTGGATATGAAAATTAGATCTGGCGCAATCCCTGCGAAGTGGTGATAGATGGCATCCTAGTCTAGTGAAGAAGATCCAATTTTAAATAGACTGTTCCATCTTTTTTTCTTTAACAACAACTTTTGATAACTTCATGTGCAATGCTACAAAGCTAAAATTATTTTTAAAAAAAAGGTAGTGTGCAAACGCTTTTGTAAGGATTTACTATGTTCACACATTTGAAGATTGATCCTCTAATTATGTGTAGCAATAAAATTTAAGGTTACTGACAGTATTACTTTCGATGAATATATAACTAGTAAAAAAGGTGTACAAACTGTTTGACCTTATCATGTTACTACCTCCGTTTTATTTCATGGTTTATCTCTTCTGATTCCTTACAAAGTTTTTAGAATAGTTTTAGCTTCATATAAACATATGATGATTGAACTAGCACGTGTATTTACAAATATCGTTTAACAAGTTTAGTTTGGATAAACATAACAGATAAGGTCAATGGCATATTCTATTTTTATATATACTAAAACTCTTACAAATATAAGAAAATGGAGGGAGTAATCTATGCTTTTTTCAAAGAGAGAGCACCCTTGTGACTGATGAAGTCTTTTTTAAACTTACAACTATATTCATTCATATTATACTAACTTCAAATTAAAAGAAAAAGTTAATCAAAGTCATTCTTGAAATTTTTTAGATAACTCGCATAACATCTTAAATATGCTCAACACGACTACAATTAAAACTTTTTCCTCATTCCCATTATTTCAAGTCTAACCACTCCACCCAAATATTGACCGTCAATATTTTTGCTCCATTCATACAGCTTCCTTCATTTCGATCTCCATTTTTACTTTCTTAAACTATATTAATTAGATTTACATGTCTTTTTAGCACATGCATCACGTGTGTCGAGCACGTACTTTATTCCTTGAAAGATAGCTAAAGCTCCTTGTATAACGATCGTTAAATATAAGTGATGACATATTTGAATTCTGTTAACATTTTTAACGATAAATTTTAGCATATATATATATATATATATATATATATATATATATATTGCATTATTAAACAGTAGCCACTAAAAATAGTTTATAACCACGAAGGCAACCGAGCTACGGAAGATTCCAGAGACCACAATACACGGTAGAGATGTCAAATGGGCCGGGCGGCCCGCCCCTAAATAGGCCCGGCCCATTTGATGAATAGTACTGGGCCTAACCCGTAGGGTCTTGGGCCAGGCCTAGGGCCAGGCCTATTTTTTTGAAAATTGCCCGGCCCGGCCCTAAAAAGCAGGCTTGGCCAGGCCCGCTTTTGGCCCACCTTTCAGCCCCATGCTGGCCTTGCCCTTTGTGGCTTAATATATATATATATATATATATATGGGGGCCGATCCACACCCACCGGTGGAGAAATAACAAATTTCTCCACCGAACCGCTGGTCTTACCAGCGGTTGGCCACGTGGGCCAAAAAAGGACGAAAAGGGACAAAAAAGGACGAAAATACTATGATAAATTCATGAAAATATCACGAGAAAATGAAAAACTCGTGAGAAAATGGTGGCAATAATGCCCAACCGCAACTCCTACATGCGGTTGGCATTATTGCCTTCCGTGACCCCACCCCCCACCCGTCACCCCCCTTGCCCCCCACCCCCTTGCCCCCCACCCCGTGGCCCCCACCCTATGTCCTTTTCCCCCACCCGTGAACCCCCCTTCCCCCACCCGTGAACCCCCTCTTCCCCCACGTGTCATTACCACCCTACCCCCCCACCCCCACGTGTCATTCCCCCCTCCCCCTCCCTGCTGTTCACTCACGGTTCTTCTCTTCCTCTCTCACTTTTCTCTCTATAAAATCCCTCCTCCCCGAATCATTTCTTCCACCCTCCTCATTCTCCCTATCTCACCTACATACAAACAAAAAAAATTTACGCTAGAAGATCGGTGGATAACCGCTAGAAGACCGGTGGATTTTTCTTGAAATATATCAAGTTAAAACAAGTAAGTATTTTTCAATTTGTTCTTACCAATTGATTGTTTAAATTGTGTTACGCTTAAGTTGTTCTTACAATAGTCTAAAATTCGTGTTTAGGGCGTCAAAGGGCGTCAAAATTACGTTTTGACAAATCGGGGTATTACATTCGAAAAATTCCAAAATAGCGATTTTTTAGGGCGTCAGAAATAGAATTTTTCACGAATTTATAAAAAATAGCTAGAGCTAGATTTTGCCAAAGTACGAAACAGAGACCCTAGTTATTTTCAAAAGATCTATATCAGGTAAAAATTTCAGATTTTTCCAAAGACCGGAAAGGGGTTAACTGATACACGCAACCTTGTAACTTTGCAGTGTAATTTAAAATATCAAGCCAGCGCGATTTCGCGCAAAACTTTTATGAGAACCCTAGGGTGTTGGGAAGTTCCATTCCCCAGGAATTCGGGCCATTCCGAAGCCGTTAGCTAATTTTTTGGCCGAACGGGCTTTTAAGCGCTCGATCCGGACACCGGTTCGGGATTTTTAGGCGAAAAATCCGTAAAATACTTTTTAGATCAAGAATGAACTCAGGAAGCTTAAAATAGCATTTTAAAGCACTTTTGATATTTTCTGAAGCCAGGGGGTATTTTGGTAATTTGCCACCCCGAGAGGGGTATTTTGGTAATTTTCCCGAAAAAATTTTCCAACGGACTTTTAAGTCCAGAAATGTAAGTAAAACGCCTGAAATGTTATTTTGCAGCTGATTGCGGGGCGTAATTGTCGCTAAAGGTGAAAACTTAATTAGACAGTTTTTTTACGAATTTATAAAAAATAGCTAGAGCTAGATTTTGCCAAAATACAAAACAGAGACCCTAGTTATTTTCAAAAGATCTGTATCAGGTTAAAATTTCAGAGTTTTTCAAAGACTAGAAAGGGGTTAACTGATACGCGCAACCTTGTAACTTTACAGTGTAATTTAAAATATCAAGACAGCACAATTTCGTGCGAAACTTTTATGAGAACCCTAGGGTGTTGGGAAGTTCCATTCCCCAGGAATTCGGACCATTCCGAAGTCGTTAGCTAATTTTTTGGCCGAACGGGCTTTTAAGCGCTCGATCCGGACACCGGTTCGGGATTTTTAGGCGAAAAATCCGTAAAATACTTTTTAAATCAAGAATGAACTCAGGAAGCTTAAAATAGCGTTTTAAAGCAATTTTGATATTTTCTGAAACCAGGGGGCATTTTGGTAATTTGCCCCCCCGCGAGGGGTGTTTTTGTAATTTTCCCGAAAAAAAGTTTTTCAGTCCAGAAATGTAAGTAAAACACCTGAAAGGTTGTTTTGAAGCTGGTTTGATGGGCGTTAGGGTGACAATGAACCCCCGGGGGCTATTTTGCTAATTTTACGTTACACAAATCTGTGCTTAAAATAACTTTTAGTTCAGGAAAGGGTGTGAGACACCTGAAAAGTTATTTTAAAGAGTGAATTCAGGAAGCTTGTTGTCAGGGGGCATTTTGGTAATTCGCATCCCCGATAGGGGTATTTTCGTAAATTTGCAGCGTTAAGTTTTTCAAAGGATTTCTTAGTCCAGAAATGTAAGCAAAGCACCTGAAAGGTTGTTTTGAAGCTGATTTGGGGCGTTAGGGTGATAATGAACCCCCGGAGGCATTTCGGTAATTTGTCGCTCATCGGGGGCTATTTTGCTAATTTTACATTATACCAAATTTCTCGAAAGACGGTGGTTTAAATAAATTTTATTCTTCTTTTATTTAAATCTATGACTTGTTGAGAATGATATAATTTTTATTTTTTAGATTCCAGTATAAATATGGATGCAACTGGAGGAAATAATTTTTGTGAAGGTTCTGATCCACCTTACGTTGGTCAAGTTTTTCAAGCACTGGACGAAGTTGAAGCATACTATAGAGCATATTCGAAAACGATAGGTTTCGGTATTAGAACTAAGACGACTAGAAAACGGGCGAATACAGATCAAATTGGTGCAAGACTATTTGAGTGTCATAGAGGAGCACCGCATGTAACTCCGGTCGTTCGGATCAGTGACGAAGGGACAACAAGACAAAGAAAACGGGACACATTTCCGGGTACCGGCTGCAAGGCCCATGTGTATGCAGTACACCGAAAAAATGAAAACCATTGGGTTGTCACAGGAGTGGAGTTGAGCCATAATCATCAGTTGATGACCCCCAGTAAGATTGGTCAAATTCATCAACACCGAGAAATAAGCGCGGCACACAGACAACTAATTTTTACAATGGCCGAGGCTAAAATTCCACCTTCTAAGATGATGGGGGTTTTCTCAAGCCAGGCTGGGGGGATTGACAAGTTGAGTTTCAACGAAGTAGACCTTCGAAATGAACTTCGTGCTCAGAGGAGAGAGTCTTTCGGTAAGAGTGATTCTCAAACTACACTTGATCTCTTCAGGTCCCTTCAGAGTGAGAATTCTGGATTTTTTTACAGTCTCCAACTGGATGATGAGAACCGCATTAGTACTATATTTTGGGCGGACCCCCGTTCTAGAGCTGCTTACCAAAATTTTGGGGATGTTGTGACGTTTGACACCACATACCGCACCAATAAGTACTCTATGCCTTTTGCTCCGTTCACCGGGGTGAACCACCACTATCAGTCAATCTCGTTTGGCTTTGCCCTGCTTAGGGATGAGACGGAGGAGTCATTTACGTGGTTATTTGAAACGTGGCTTCAAGCAATGTATCATATTCCTCCAAAGACCATCATCACCGACCAAGATCTGGCAATGAAAAATGCAATCGCTAAGGTCCTTCCAGATACTCACCATGGCCTGTGCACATGGCACATAAGCAACAAATATCCCGAACGGCTTCACCATGTATATGCAAACCATCCGTCATTCAAGACTGACTTTAATACATGTGTGAAGAAATCGTTGACGGTAGACGTGTTCGAGGAGAGGTGGGCCACGTTAATGGATACTTACTATTTGCACAATCACGAATGGTTACAATCGTTGTATGAGATCAAGACACAGTGGGTCGGTGCCTACACCAAGAATTTTTTTGCAGCCGGAATGACTACGACCTCGAGAAGCGAAGCTATGAATTCATTCTTTGATGGGTACGTAGGCCAGTCTTCAAGTATAGCGGAGTTCGTACTAGAGATGCAGAAAGCCGTTGACAGGCAATTGTACCGTGAGAGAGAAGCCGACGCGGCTACAGTTTGCAAAGAAAGAGCTATACTACTTTATTCACCTTTAGAGGCTCATGCGGCTCAAGTCTATACCAAGGAAATGTTTCGACAGTTTCAAGAGGAACTACTAAAGTCGAATCAATATGGCATGACAAAGTTGCACGAGTATTCCACCAGAGACATCAAGGTTTATGCTTTGACAAATGTGACGAACTTCGCCAATCCGTGCTCTTCGTCGGCTCCGAGGACCAGACGACATTTTACCGTAGCAATTTGTAAGGACACTGGGTTGGTTAATTGCAACTGTCAACTGTTTGAGCATAAAGGTATACTTTGTCGACACGCGTTGAGGGTTTTGAGCGCCAAGAATGCTAGTGAAATCCCTCCACCGTATATCTTGGAACGGTGGACGAAGGAAGCCAACAGAGTCCACGGTCACATTCCTTACGTGCCCAATGTTTCAGTTGATTTCGAGCAATCTGAGTCGCTGCGATATAATCACCTTTGTAACATCATGCACGGTTTATCAATGGATGCAGCGTCGACATTTGATGGGTACAGGTATCAAGTTGAAGCAGCCGCACGGGATAAGGCTATGCATGCACAGTTTAGGATGGCATTACCAGAAACTGTGGACACTCCGACTACTCGACCAACTCCAGGCGGTAGATTCAATCGAGCCAAACAGCCAGTCATTGACGGCACTGACCTACAACGTGAGGAGGACGACATTTTTGATCCAATTATTTCTCAAACAAAAGGGCGAAAACGAGCAATACGCATGAAGAATCCGATTGAAGAAGCAACGGGTCAAAAAAAATTACGAAAGTGTGCGTTGTGTAATAAGATGACTGATCATGACAAGAGAAACCATTATAAAGTGTTAGGTATCGAACCTGGCAGTATGGTCGAGGAGGACGATGATGAGGAAGAGTGTTAGGGTTAATGTTTCAGTTGTATAAATTGAACTTTTATAATGTTTAAATTTGTGATTTGGTTTGTGCAATCTTTAATTTGTGATTTGATTTGTGGATTATTGATATTTTTGGTAACTCCGTTTTCGGGCACACTTTAGGCCCCAATTGATAGCTTCCGAAAAAAGTTGTAATTTTTTTTGTCACTTTTTTTCCGCTCATTGCACTTCAGGCACGCTAGTTAGCCCATTTGTAAGACTTTCGGCGAAAAACGAGACACATTAATTTTTGAGTTTTCCTAGGAAGGGCCTATTCGGGCACACTTTAGGCCCCAATTGATAGCTTCCGAAAAAAGTTATAATTTTTTTTGTCACTTTTTTTCCGCTCATTGCACTTCAGGCACGCTAGTTAGCCCATTTGTAAGACTTTCGACGAAAAACGAGACACATTAATTTTTGAGTTTTCCTAGGAAGGGCCTATTCGGGCACACTTTAGGCCCCATTTGATAGCTTCCGAAAAAAGTTGTAATTTTTTTTGTCACTTTTTTTCCGCTCATTGCACTTCAGGCACGCTAGTTAGCCCATTTGTAAGACTTTCGGCGAAAAACGAGACACATTAATTTTTGAGTTTTCCTAAGAAGGGCCTATTCGGGCACACTTTAGGCCCCATTTGATAGCTTCCGAAAAAAGTTGTAATTTTTTTGTCACTTTTTTCCGCTCATTGCACTTCAGGCACGCTAGTTAGCCCATTTGTAAGACTTTCGGCGAAAAACGAGACACATTAATTTTTGAGTTTTCCTAGGAAGGGCCTATTCGGGCACACTTTAGGCCCCATTTGATAGCTTCCGAAAAAGTTGTAATTTTTTTTGTCACTTTTTTTCCGCTCATTGCACTTCAGGCACGCTAGTTAGCCCATTTGTAAGACTTTCGGCGAAAAACGAGACACATTAATTTTTGAGTTTTCCTAGGAAGGGCCTATTCGGGCACACTATAGGCCGCATTTGATAGCTTCCGAAAAAAGTTGAAATTTTTTTTGTCACTTTTTTTTTCGCTCATTGCACCTCATGCACGCTAGTTAGCCCATTTCTATGAATTTCGGCGAAAAGCGAGACGCGTAATTTTTTCGAATGCCGTCATATGAAAGGTATATTCGCGCACATTTTAGCGCCAAATTCATAGCATGCGAAAAATTATGTACATTTCTTTTTGGTACAATTTTTTGTAACATCACAGCAGCTAGCCACGCACGTCAGGATAATGGTAATGAATGCGTCTAGCTTCATTCTTTTTCAGCTCCCAGGCTATCCTATACCTAAACGTCAAGGCATCCTTCCTAGTCCACGAGGAGTGTTTGAGCACTTCCGAGCGAGCAACGTAGTCCATGTACTTGAGGACGTAAATCCCGCAATCGTGACCGTTATATTGCTTTGGTCGGTCCTTTATCATCACGACCGTCCAAGGGTCACCCTGTGGCCGTCCGCATGCTAGCGAGAGGACAGTAGTCTGCATCCAACAATAAAAACGAGAATCAAGCCTATGAGACAAGAACAATATACTATGGGCCAAGGTCAAAAAATAAATACTAACCACTAAAGTGATGTACTCGTTGTACATCTGTGCCAGCAGCTGTCCAGGCTCGTCCTCCCTTAGGCTATCGTATATGTGAACCGTTCTGAACGCTGGATGGAGAACTAATAGGAACCAGTGGTTTGCATGATGACAGGGTATCATGATAAGGTTCGCATCAGCAGCGGGACATTGATAGTCTGCGTTCATCATGCCTAACACGTTTCGACCTGGTTTCCACTTACTCCTACCGCCCCCTCGCCTCCATTCTGTGAATTCTCTCACCGTTAATTCCACAAAATGAGTGGGATACATGTTAAGCTTCAAATATTCAGAACGGTTAAAACGTTGCTCTCTAATCCGGAGCAGTTCTATGTAAGCGTTCATGACAAAATTTGAAAGATCTGTCTCCGGCGCCAACGTTCTGATATCCTCATGACCTAGGAATGTCGCAAGGGGAAAGTCTGCTGAATTGACAGGCTCATGCCCAAAGTAGTGCCGGTCGATCCAAGCCATCTTGTCCGACCTCAATGGCTTCGTCGCTTGTCCTTTGTCCGACCGAAAGCTTGGGCGCGAGGCCTGGATTCCTACTTGGGGAACCTGACTCTGGCACTGAGAGTCGTATGCGTCAGGAGGCAAGCGACTATACGGCTCCCACACCTGACTCTGGGGCTGATAGTCGTACGCGTCAGGAGGAGGGCGACCAGACGGCTCCCACACCTGACTCTGGGGCTGATAGTTGTACGCGTCAGGAAGAGGGCGACCAGACGACTCCCACACCTGACTCTGGGGCTGATAGTCGTACGCTTCAGGACGAGGGCGACTAGACGGCTCCCCTTCGTAACCCCGGTACGCAAGACTAAAGTTTTGAACTTCAGTCTTGTACTTCTCAATGGACCTCTTGAGATTGTCAGGAGCCTGCGCGACAAACCAGTCAAACGACTCCAGCTGCTTGAACACCTCAATGCCCTGGTCAACCTAAAAAACATGGGTAGAAAAATATGGCTAATCATATTTGACAAATGGTCGATAAGGTGCGCAAATAAATTATCAAACAACACTAGCATGACTTACAATGGCCAATGCCCAGAACTGGTCATAGACCTCACGTGGCGCGTACGATGTCTTCTTCACCTGGGAAGGGCGATTCACCCTCGTGCGCGTCACCCTGAGAAACCACTGTAAGTATTCCTCAGTACTAATGCCGTCGTGCTTCAGCGATACAAGGCTATCATACGTTTCCTGCCAGGTATTCCACTGGTGCACCTCGTCACCCAACAAAATCAAGGCATCAGCCACCTCGAAGTTCGGCCCTCGACCACCCCTGTATGGCCGCATGTCTACAGCGGGTTTTGGTATCCCTTGTGGACAGCCAGCTTGCTTCATAGCTCGATCGGGCATCTGAAACTCACATTCTTCGAAGTGAATGAGCGGCACCCGAACCAAACCTGCCAGCACGTACGACACCGGAAGTTGCCAACACCACTCATCCAACAGATGCATCACCTTGCCATATGGCTGCCACGTCACCTGGGATGCATCTAGTATCTCTAGTTCCCCCCGATAGAACTTTAGATGGTGGTGAGGGTCTACCCGTCTCCACCTCCGGTTGGTCGTAGGCCCCCAGGCCCACACCCTAGGCCACGTCTCATCGGAATCTACCAACGGTTGTGGACGACCCATGGGTAGCCTCTCGTAAGACCAAACCTGTGAATGCAAACATTATATGGAATTAGTAATTAATCCCGAATATATTGACTAAGGATCCTACCAAGAAAATAAATGCTCATACCTGTAATAGAGTCAGGCAGGCGGCAATGGACTTGGCACCGTTTCTCGTAGCCTTATGCAGTGCTCGATATAGGTGCGCAAGGACAGCTGAACCCCACGAATAGGAGTATACCTCCTCAAGATCCTCCAAGAACACCATATACTTCGGATGCACCGTGTTTTTCGAATGCGTCGGAAGTAATATAGCTCCAATAATATACAGAAGGAATGCCTTCGTATACGTCACGAAATCTTGAGGAGTGTATTCATCCGGTAGCACGCCGTACTGCTCTCTCAGCCATTTAAGCTTGACGCCGTTTGTTGTAAGCGCTGCCCTTGGAATTCCCGGAAAATACTGCATAGCCATATTCGCTATGGATGCAGACGGCACGTTCAAAGTAACGGGTCTGCCGTGACATGGGATTCCAAGTATAAATCCGACGTCCTCTAACGTAACAGTCATTTCACCAAACCGGAAGTGAAATGAGTTCGTCTCGCTCCTCCATCGTTCAACTAGAGCGGATATAAGGCAATCGTCGTGTCGAGACCATTTCCCGGGATCGGTGAACAGGGTTAAATTTTGACGGTGTAATAGCTGTATTTGTTCCTCGTTTAGTACCCACTCTTCAAGGTGCCTTGTGCTTTGAATTGTTTCCAAAACACCCCTATCGACACCGTCAAATACGTGCCTCGCGACGTGGTCATCGTCATCGTATAGGATTGATGTATCATGAGGTCCAGAGCTGAAATTCATACCTTTAAGAACAAAATATAATTATAAACCAACTTAGCGTCCATAATATCCATAATATTTACATTCCAAAACTATAACTGGATCTTTAACCTAGCTTACCAACACATTAGCAATAGTCATTATTTCAATGTATTAAAACAAATCCTCAATTCCCACCACTCCGAACGCTTAATTACGCTAGTTCCCACTGAATTTAGCGCCAACGTGGTTATATAGCAATATATAGCCCGATGGCCCCTACACCTCCAACACCTCAAAACCGCTTTAAAGTCAAGTTTTTAAATGTATTACGTCAATTATATACCAAATATATCAGGAAAAATTTTAAAGGGGGCAAGTTACCAAAACACCCGCTACTTATGCAAAATATCCCCTGGCAGTCATCGCCGGTGCGTCACAAGGTTCAGAACATCTGGAACAAAATAAGTTTTCGGGTGTCTCACACCCTTTCCTGAACTAAAAGTTATTTTAAGGTATGAATTTTAAGCTGGATCCTTCCTAGCAAAATAGCCCCCGAACATCGGCAAATTACCGAAATGCCCCTGAGCGTTCACTATCACCCCAACGCCCCCGAACCAGCTTCAAAACAACATTTCAGGTGGTTTACTTACATTTCTGGACTAAAAAGTCGTTTGAAAAACTTGGCACGGGAAAATTACCAAAACACCCCTTGGCGCGGGAAAATTACCAAAACACCCCTACGCGCGCCACGTCAGCTTCAAAACAACATTTCAGGTTTTGTAATTATATTTCTGGACTAAAAAGTCCGTCAAAAAACTTAGCACTGTAAAATTACCGAAATACCCCTCTCGGGGCGGCGAATTACCGAAATGCCCCTGGCATAAAAAAATATCAAAAGTGCTTCGAAATGCTACTTGAGGCTTCCTGAATTCATTCTTGACATAAAAAGTATTTTACGGAGGTTTCGCCCAAAAATCGCGAACCGGTGTCCGGATCAAGCGCTTAAAGGGCCGTTCGGCCAAAAAAATAGGTAACGGCTTCGGAATGGCCCGAATTCCTGGGGAATGGAACTTCCCAACATCCTAGGATTCTCATAAAAGTTTCGCGCGAAATCGCGCTAGCTTGATATTTTAAAATACACTGCAGAGTTACAAGGTTCCCCGTATCAGTTAACCCCTTTCCAGTCTTTGGAAAAATCTGAAATTTTTACCTGAGACAGATCCTTTAAGAATAACTAGGGTCTCTTTTTTGTATTTTGGCAAAATCTAGCTCTAGCTATTTTTTATAAATTCGTGAAAAACTGTCTATATTTGGCACCCTAAAAAATCTCTGTTTTGGAATCTATAAATGTAATACGCTGATTTGTATAAACCTAACATTGAATTATAAGGAAATTCAAAATACTTACTTGTTGTGACTTGATGTATTTAAAGAAAAAACTACCGATCTTCTAGCGGTTATCCACGATCTTCTAGCGTAAAATTTTTTGATTTGTATTGTTGTGGAGATTATGTAGGTGAGATATGAAGTACGAAGGAAGTTGGTAAAAGATGACAGAGTGCAGAAGAAGGGTTCGGGGGAGGGGATTATAAAGAGAGAAGCGAGGAAGAGAGAAGAAAAAAGACAGAAAAAAGTGAGGAAGGGTGGGTGTTTATGCGGTCAAAGGCTGCTGCAAAAAAAAAAATTCGGCAGAAGGACACCACGTTGGGGCATCACGGGGGAGGGAAGGACGACACGTGGCATCGTGGGGAAGGACACCAGGTGGGGCATCACGCGGGGGGGGGCGCCACGTGGCAGGGGAGGGGGCAGGGACCAACCGCGGGTTGTAGGAGCGGTTGGGCCCTGCGGATGAGGGGAGGGGACGCCACGTGGCAGAGGGAGGGGACCAACCGCGGGTCGTAGGAGCGGTTGGGCCACGTGGCAGGGGGAGGGGACGCCACGTGGCAGAGGGAGGGGACCAACCGCGGGTGGTACCGGCGGTTGGGCCACGTGGCATCCCCTCCCCCGCCACGTGGCAGAGGGAGGGGACCAACCGCGGGTGGTACCAGCGGTTGGGCCACGTGGCAGGGGGAGGGGACGCCACGTGGCAGGGGCGGGGACCAACCGCTGGTACCAGCGGTTGGGTGGCAGGGGGCCACGTGGGGCGTCCCACGTGGCAGGGGCGGGGACCAACCGCTGGTGGTACCAGCGGTTGGTCCCCGCCACGTGGCGTCCCCTCCTGCCACGTGGCCCAACCGCTGGTACCACCCGCGGTTGGTGCCCTCCCTCTGCCACGTGGCAGGGGGAGGGGATGCCACGTGGCAGGGCCATCGCTAATACCGCCGGTTGGCCATGCTGGTGGGCCACGTGGCAGGGGAGGGGACGCCACGTGGCAGGGGCCATGGGGTTGGGCCACGTGGCAGGGGTGGGGGACGGCACGTGGCAGGCATATCTTAATGCCAACCGCTGGTTGTGCATGCGGTTGGTGTCCTTTTTCTCTCTCTCGCCATTTCTCACCATTTCTCGTGCCATTTCTCGTGCCTTTTTTGCCATTAATGCAGTGACCGTACACCTTTTTGTCCCACGTGGCCAACCGCTGGTAAGACCACGGTTCGGTGGAGAAATTTGTTATTTCTCCACCGGTGGGTGTGGAT
>JAVXUP010004779.1:0-26170 GCA_033070095.1 Escallonia herrerae | reverse complement strand
AGAATACGAATTGTGAAAAAGGTGAAAAAAATTGTTTGAATTTTTATCATCGTTACGAAAACAAACGAAAATAAAATTTGATAAACGTAGGCCTTAATTACTAAACATCTTTATCCAAACGTGCAGTGTCCTGGTACGAAGTACACACGAAACAGACTTTGTCCAAGGTGACAAAACTCGGCGTCCGATGGCAACTGCTGGATCAGCAAAACTTGACTGTTATATATTCAAACATGATGAGAATCCAGCGATGGAGATTTGTTGAAAAACTTGCTCATTCACAAGTCATCACTTGATTTGACCCAGCTCAGGTTCCTTCTAGAACACCAGCTGCTTCAACGTTGAACAGGACAAATTTCCCTCTGCCTATAAGTACCACCTCCACTTCCTTTTTCCACTCTCATCCAAATCATATCTGGCTTCCGAATTTCCTCTTCCTTCTCTCAAACTTCATTCTCCGGATTTCACAAGCTTTGGGTTGAGAACTAATCATGGCCACCCCCGACGAGGTGTCCACTTTAGAACTCATCAGAAAACACCTGTTAGATGAGTTTTGTCCCGACAAGAGTTTGGACCATCTTTTCACCGACGATAGCATGAGCAACACGAGTTCTCAATCGGACTCTTTGTTGGAATTGGGTTTTAAACCCATTGTGAGAAGCAATTTTGAATCAATTTTCAAATGGGTTCTAAACCATATTTTGGTTAGGGCCAAATTGATTCATGTTCATCTGTTGGAATAGATGATCATGGTATATTCACATGTCTAAAACAAATGGAAGGTGAATGAGAAAATTGAAGTTAAAGTTGGTGGATCAACTTGAAGGGAAGAGAGAATCCCACATAGAAGAATTAAAGCAAATATTGTCTCCTTATAAGGCTTAGCCTTGAGCTAAGGGATGGGCCCCTTGGGGGTACCCATGTTTTGTAAGGAGGGAGGACCTAGGTTGACCCAAGGTCCACCACGCGCGCGCCGCCCCGCCCCGTCCCGTCCGGTCCGTGGCTTGGGCTTGGGCCCATTAGGCTTTATTCTTTTTGGGACAAAAATATTTAAATAAATAAAGTTTATTTATTTATTTATTTTATTTTCCGGAAAGTTGTGACCTTTCCAGCTAAACAGTTTTTCCTGATTTTTGTTGTCTCGTTCCTGTGTCCAAAAGAGGAGTTCTGTGTCTTTGTTTTGGTTCGCCGGGTCTGCAATTTGGAGTGCTCCTATTTCAGACGTATTGTCGTTGTATCCTGGGAGACTGTCGTCAAGAACCGTCAGCACCATTGCGGGACGAATAAGTCTTAAGGACAGTGAATCAAATTCACGCCTCGACCTTTTTCCTTTGCTGTTCTGCAATCTTCTTGTGAGTTGTTAAATAAACTATTATTTCTTTCCTTACGTTACTGCTGTTTTTGGAACCTTAACATATGCATGTTATTATATTTTCGATATTGTTTTTCTGCACAAATATACACAAAGTATACGTAGTAACCAACATTCTTAAGACTTATTCCTGCACACTTTGTGTTGCATGTGTAGAAACAGTATTGTCATAACAGTGTTTTCAAATTCGTTTTCATATTTGATTCTGTCAATCTATACTAAAGTTATTTTCAGATTTTGAATTAAAGTTTAGTGATTCTAGACTCAGATTTATACTATTGTGATAGACTGGACTGTTTATTAATTGTTGTTATATTCTGTTGATAGATTTATAACAATGGCTACTAGTGAAACCAATTCGGAAAGTGGACCGATTAATCCCAACGTGCAACACGGTGATGGGACTGTGTATGCGACGCCTTATGTGGCACCAACTCATGGTTCTGTTGGACTTGGTGAAAGACCGGAAAAGTTCAATGGAAAAGATTTCAAGAGGTGGCAACAAAAGATGTTGTTTTACTTGACCACTCTTAACTTGGCAAGATTCTTGCAAGAGGATGCACCAGATCTTGGTGAAAATCCTGACCGGCAAACAGTGGCTGCCGTGGATGCTTGGAAGCATTCAGATTTTTTGTGCAAGAATTACATCCTCAATGGATTGGACAATGCGTTGTATAACGTATACAGTCCAATGGTCAATGCGAAAGCATTGTGGGAATCCTTGGAAAGGAAATACAAGACGGAAGATGCCGGCTCAAAGAAATTTGTAGTCGGCAAATTCCTTGATTTCAAGATGATGGATTCTAAGACAGTGATAAGTCAAGTCCAAGAATTTCAGCTTATTCTACATGATATTCATGCGGAAGGGATGGTACTTGGAGAGTCTTTTCAAGTGGCTGCTTTGATAGAAAAATTGCCACCTACTTGGAAAGATTTCAAGAACTATTTGAAACATAAACGCAAGGAGATGAAGCTCGAGGATTTGATCGTCAGATTAAGGATTGAGGAGGATAATCGCCAGTCCGAGAAGAAGGCCGGTAATTATCATCAAGAGGCCAAGGCAAATGTGGTCGAGCAAGGTCCATCAAAGAGGAGGAAAATTTCCGATTCCGATGGTCCAAGCGGAGCAAGAGGCTCACATTTCAAAGACGGTGAGAAGAAGAAGTTCAAATGGAACTGTTTTGTGTGCGGCAAAGCTGGTCATCGTGCTAAGGATTGTCGCAAAAACAAAGGAAACTTTAAGAAAGGAAAGAATTCTCAAGCCAACGTGACCGAAGTTACCAAAATCACCGAAGACGTGACAGATTTGAATTTATCTGCGGTGGTATCCGAAGTCAACTTGGTTGGAAATCCCAAACAGTGGTGGGTAGACACGGGCGCTACTCGACATGTGTGCTCCGAGCGAAATATGTTCACTACATATGAGAGCGCCAACAACGAGAATCTGTTCATGGGAAACTCTTCTTCTTCAAAGGTGCTAGGAATGGGAAAGGTGGTCTTAAAGATGACATCCGGCAAGGAATTGAGTCTCAACAATGTGCTTCATGTGCCAGACATTCGGAAGAATCTAGTGTCAGGCTCATTGTTGAGTAAGAATGGCTTCAAGCTAGTGTTTGAGAGTGATAAATTTGTACTCACTAAAAGTGGGATGTTTGTAGGAAAAGGGTACTTATGTGATGGTCTGTTTAAGTTAAATGTAATGACCATCGTGCCTAAAGTTGTACCAAATTCCGATATTAATAAAACTATTTCTTCTGCTTACTTGTTGGAATCTCCTAATTTATGGCATTGTAGATTAGGTCATGTAAATTATGGTTCCATACAAAAGCTAGTGAAAAATGGATTTTTGCCTAAAATGAATTTTGACTCACATAAAGCATGTGAAATTTGTATTGAAGCTAAAATGGCAAAAACGTCTTTCAAGTCAATTGAAAGAAGTACGGAACCTTTAAGTCTAATTCATAGTGACATATGTGACTTAAAGGTGGTACAATCTAGAGGAGGAAAAAAGTATTTTATTACTTTTATTGATGATTGTACGAGATTTTGTTATGTATATTTGCTTAGAAGCAAGGATGAAGCCTTGGAAGCATTTATGCAATACAAAATTGAGGTTGAAAATCAACTTAGCAAGAAAGTCAAAGTACTAAGAAGTGATAAAGGTGGAGAATATGTTTTCCCTCTTGAAAAATTTTGTGCTGATCATGGAATCATTCATGAGACCACGGCACCATATGCGCCTCAGTCAAATGGAATTGCTGAGCGGAAAAATCGTACTTTAAAGGAAATGATGAATGCTTTGTTGATAAATTCTGGACTACCAGATAACTTGTGGGGGGAAGCGGTCTTAACCGCAAATCATATACTTAATAAAGTACCTCACAAGAAGCTACAAAAGACACCTTATGAGCTATGGAAAGGTCGTCCTCCTTCCTTCAAATATCTTAAAGTGTGGGGGTGTCTAGCAAAGGTAGCTATCCCACCACCTAAAATGGTAAAAATAGGTCCTAAAACGGTTGATGGAATTTTCATTGGATATGCAAGCCATAGCTCGGCATATCGGTTCTTAGTGCATAAATCTGAAATTGACGATATACACGTCAACACCATTATGGAGACAAGGAATGCACATTTCTTCGAGGATGTATTTCCTTGTCGAGTAGCACAAGAACGGAGTTCTTTAAAAAGAACGAGTATGGACCAAGAACCCTCACAAGAGGAAAATGAGCCAAGACGTAGCAAGAGAGCTAGAACGTCTACATCTTTTGGTCCTGATTTTCTAACATATTTGTTAGAAAATGAGCCTCGTACTTACAGTGAAGCAATGTCGAGTCCCGAAACTCCTCATTGGAAAGAGGCTATTAACAGTGAAATAGAATCCATCATGCAAAATCATACGTGGGAACTGGTGGATCTTCCTCCTGGAAATAAACCATTAGGGTGTAAATGGATTTTTAAGAGAAAGATGAAAGCTGATGGAACGATCGAAAAATATAAGGCCAGATTGGTTGTCAAGGGATATAGACAAAAGGAAGGCCTTGATTATTTCGATACATATTCACCAGTAACGAGAATAACATCCATTCGAATATTGATAGCTATTGCAGCTATCAATAATTTTGAGATACACCAAATGGATGTGAAAACAGCCTTCCTAAATGGAGATCTAAATGAAGAGATCTATATAGAGCAACCCGAGGGGTTTGTAGCTCCGGATCATAAGAGGAAGGTGTGCAAGCTTGTTAAGTCACTTTATGGACTAAAACAGGCTCCGAAACAATGGCATGAAAAGTTTGATAAAGTCATGATCGAAAATGGCTTTAAAATCAACGAATGTGATAAATGTGTCTATGTTAAAGGGACGGAAAAAGGATATGTCATTGTTTGCCTTTATGTGGATGATATGCTCATTATCGGGAGCAATAATGAATTCATTAAGGCTACAAAGAAAATGTTGGCCAGTAAATTTGATATGAAAGATATGGGTGTGGCTGATGTTATACTTGGTATGAAAATTACCAAAACATCAAATGGACTAGTCTTGTCACAATCTCATTATATTGAGAAAGTGCTAGACAAATTTAAAAGTTATGATGATAGTCCTGTTAAGACACCGCTAGATGTAAATTTACATCTAACAAAGAATACTGGGGAAGGAATATCTCAATTAGAGTATTCGCGCATAATTGGTAGCCTAATGTATATCATGAATTGCACGAGACCCGATATAGCATATGCTGTCAGTAAACTGAGCAGATATACTAGTAATCCGGGAAAGAATCACTGGTTAGCTATTGTAAGAGTTTTAAGGTATTTAAAATATACCTTAAACTTTGGTCTGCATTATACAAGATATCCAGCTGTTTTAGAAGGATACAGTGATGCCAACTGGATATCAGATTCTAATGAAACAAAATCCACAAGTGGATATGTGTTTACATTAGGAGGAGCAGCTATTTCTTGGAAATCCTCTAAACAGACATGTATTGCCAGATCCACTATGGAATCTGAATTCATTGCTTTAGATAAAGCAGGAGAAGAAGCGGAGTGGCTTCGTAATTTCTTGGAGGATATTCCAAATTGGTCTAAACCTGTGCCACCAATTTGCATACATTGTGATAGTCAATCTGCAATTGGAAGAGCACAAAGCAGTATGTATAACGGCAAGTCTAGACACATACGTCGCAGACACAATACCGTTAAAGAATTACTTTCTAGTGGAATTATCTCTATTGACTACGTGAAGTCAAAGGATAATATTGCGGATCCGTTAACGAAAGCTTTGACTAGAGAGAAAGTAAATACGTTATCGAGGGGAATGGGTCTTAAGCCTATGAACTAAAGAGTTGCCATAATGGAAACCCTACCTAGCTGACTGGAGATCCCAAGATATAGGTTCAAAGGGAAAACCGAATTATGTAAATGCGACTCAGACAGAGCACTGTGGGGGTTAAAACCCTAATATCCATTCCTATGATGAGAAGACAGTGGCACCTTCAAAAGGTTAGGTTAAGCTATGCTTTTAATGACTCTTATATCTTGGAAATCCAAGTGGGGGGTGCAGTAGGAACCTCTAATAAGAAGTCACCTATGTGAGTAAGAAGTGGGCCGCTTCTATGAGAATTGTAAGGCTGAATTCTCAGAGAGTACTCATGAAAACCAGGAGTGTTCAGGGCCAAAATGAACACAACAATGAGAACCTCAAAACAATGTTTGAACGATACTGTGTGAAATTCTATTGTCTTGGTTTACACTAAAGGTTGAACAGTTCAAGACATCATGTTCACTGGTTAACCAGTAAATCCGATAGTTCTCACTAGGGAAGGTTCAAGGCCATCGGCTACCTATCCCGATGCAGTGTCGTTCTAAAGAACTCTTTCTTGTGTCAGTGTTTCTTTGTATTAGTGTCCAGTCAATTTTCTATTCATGTGGGGGATTGTTGGAATTGGGTTTTAAACCCATTGTGAGAAGCAATTTTGAATCAATTTTCAAATGGGTTCTAAACCATATTTTGGTTAGGGCCAAATTGATTCATGTTCATCTGTTGGAATAGATGATCATGGTATATTCACATGTCTAAAACAAATGGAAGGTGAATGAGAAAATTGAAGTTAAAGTTGGTGGATCAACTTGAAGGGAAGAGAGAATCCCACATAGAAGAATTAAAGCAAATATTGTCTCCTTATAAGGCTTAGCCTTGAGCTAAGGGATGGGCCCCTTGGGGGTACCCATGTTTTGTAAGGAGGGAGGACCTAGGTTGACCCAAGGTCCACCACGCGCGCGCCGCCCCGCCCCGTCCCGTCCCGTCCGGTCCGGTCCGTGGCCGTGGCTTGGGCTTGGGCTTGGGCCCATTAGGCTTTATTCTTTTTGGGACAAAAATATTTAAATAAATAAAGTTTATTTATTTATTTATTTTATTTTCCGGAAAGTTGTGACCTTTCCAGCTAAACAGTTTTTCCTGTGAAGAGTTGCACCCCCCAGTGGATAATGTGTATAAATACGAGTCAGTTTTACAAAAATGAACTAATCCCGAAATTATTTTCTGCAATTTTTGTTGTCTCGTTCCTGTGTCCAAAAGAGGAGTTCTGTGTCTTTGTTTTGGTTCGCCGGGTCTGCAATTTGGAGTGCTCCTATTTCAGACGTATTGTCGTTGTATCCTGGGAGACTGTCGTCAAGAACCGTCAGCACCATTGCGGGACGAATAAGTCTTAAGGACAGTGAATCAAATTCACGCCTCGACCTTTTTCCTTTGCTGTTCTGCAATCTTCTTGTGAGTTGTTAAATAAACTATTATTTCTTTCCTTACGTTACTGCTGTTTTTGGAATCTTAACATATGCATGTTATTATATTTTCGATATTGTTTTTCTGCACAAATATACACAAAGTATACGTAGTAACCAACACTCTTCTTGTTCAGCAAGTTATGGGTCGTCTTCCCTCGCCATTTGCAACTATCTGAACTCGAACGAGGTCGAACACAACGTATCAACCTGGTCTACGACCGACTTCTTCGGTTTCGAAGAAAATCAGAGCGATTTCTTCAATTCCGAATCCAAACCTCAAGTTATCGATTTGACCTCACCTAAGCAAAGCTCCAGCGAGAGAAAACCTTCGCTGAAGATTGCTGTACAGCCGGTAAGAAAGTTTGAGGTGTCAGATTTTACAAAGCCAAGTGAAGAGCAGGTGAAGGTGGTGGCGCCGGTGGGGAAGGAAGAGAGGAAGCATTACAGAGGAGTGAGACAGAGGCCGTGGGGAAAGTTTGCTGCGGAGATCCGAGACCCGAACCGTAGGGGGTCCAGGCTCTGGCTCGGGACCTTCGACACCGCCGTCGAGGCCGCCAAGGCTTACGACAGGGCGGCGTTCAAGATGCGTGGGAGCAAGGCGATCCTGAACTTCCTTCTGGAGATCGGCAAGCCATGCGAGACACGCGCCGCCGTGGACAGCAGCCGAAAGAGAACAAGAGACGCGGCGGAGGTTGCAGTTGAGGAGAAGGCAGAAAGTGGAACATTCTCCGACGCCGTCGAGCTGGACGGGGGTTTGGGATCTGCGTTTCGAGGGTTTGTTTAGCATGCAGCCGATGTCTCCACATCCTCCAATGGGGTTTCCCCAGCTCATGGTACTATAAGTGCTTTCTGAGCTGTCTGTCGGCTGAGTGTGAGGCTGTAGATGTCATTTAGACGCACGTTTGCCAATATGACGTGGGAGCATCAACTCCGTTCCCATACAATTCTCCGGCTCTGGTTTGACTGTGGCGGTTGAAGGGGAGAGCGACGGAAGCCAGCCCAGGTCGATGGCTTTGCGAAAGGCTCAATGGGTTTCAAGTACGCAACCTCCAGGATTAGATTGTAGTTTTAAGTCTATTTACAAACACTTATAACTGAGTCTCACAAATAACTTTCTTGATTATCCTCTTTCATGACTTAATCAATACCAAAATATAATAACACTAAAATCAAAATAGTGTATAGCATAATTTTGGTGCAAAGGGTGTGTGCTTTGGGTGTGCAATAATCTGTAATGTTATATGAATATATGTGATGCTCGTGGTTGAGTGTACTGTGTGTTAATCTGAGAGGCCGAATGGCCTTTATATAGGCAAAGGAGTCTGCCAAAACTTGGAGACAAAGCAAGAGAAAATTGGGGAAGTAGGCAGCCTTTCCACAGGCCTTTTTCCACCTGCCGAAAAACAGCAACAACCATGGGTTGGGAGTTGCAGGCATAGTCTGCTTTGGCAGGTTTCCTTTTGACCCATAAAATAAGGGCTACGGGCCACCACATACAAGTAGTTTGAAACAATAATATATAACAATCTCTCACATGTTTCAAAACACAGACTCGATAAAAGAAGAAGATACGAGAAATTATACATCGACGAGGTGTCATGTAGATTTCAACCTTTCCTAGGATAAATGAGCAGGAATTCACTGAAATACGATGGTAGAGCGAATACTCTTTGAACCAGATTTCGTTCTTGTGAAGTGTGCATACTCACCACCCACATAATATCTCTAGTCAGGGTCATTCAAGCGGGGTGACGCTAAATGGCCATGCGTCGTGCCTGAATTTTCTTGTCATCTAGCAACATACCCAAGTCCCATGGAGGCAGCTCAACCTTACACACATATAGGTGGTATCCATCAGGGAATGTGCTGCAGCTGAACACCCCATCCTAATAGTTAGGGACTATGGACCCATTAAGAGCTATGCTCATCCTCACACACTGCAATGGTCACTGTCATACACCACAGGGATGGACTCTTTTCTTAGGGACCTCCCGCCTTAGAGGATATACACAAAGTGACAGTGCCCAACAGACTCCATGACTTCGTTGTTACCTATTGAACCTCCTTCACGGGATTGCCAATCACAGAGGTTAGGTGTCCGTCACTTTGTCTCTAAATTTGGGTAAAGTCCTATCCCGCCTCGATGCGTCCATCACTAGGCTTCCCCCTAGTGGTTTAGTCAGAGGATCGGCCAAGTTCCTTACTGACCTCACAAAATTCATATTTACAGTACCGTTCTCAATTAGCTGCCTCGCAGTCGTATGTCACACCCAGATGTGACGGCTCTTCCCATTATATATTTTGCTTTTAGCTCGAGCAATGGCATCTTGGCAATCACAATGCATCACCACAGGTGGATTGGGTTTACCCCACACGGGTATATCAACTAGAAAACTTTTGAGCCACTCTACTTTAGAACATGCCTTCTCTAAGGCGATCAGCTCTGATTCCATGGTGGATTTAGCAATAACTCATCTGCTTGGACGACTTCCAAGAGATCACTCCTCCAGCTAGTAAGAACACATATCCACTAGTGGGCTTTACCTCATCTGAATCTAAAATTCAGTTAGCATCCTAATCAATGGTATCTTTCAAATATCTCAACAACATGTATATTGCATTCCAATGTTCCTTATTAGGATTAGGGAAAAGTGCATAAACTACCCTCGTGGTTTGGGTCAGTTGCAAAAAGACCCCTACTATTATAAAAGTTGCAAAGGCACCCCTCTAGTATTTATTTTGTTGCAACTATTAGACAAATCGTCTAAATTAACGGAGCGTGTTCGTCACGCTCTTGAAAAATGAGTTTTGATAGATTTTGATACCTTAAAAAGACTAAAATACCCTCATTTTCTTTTTTTACATCTTTTCAAATCCCAATTTCTCTCTAATGTAATCTAACCTAACCCTAGCCGTCACCACTACCAACCAAAACCTTAACCACACTCACAATCAAAACCCTGGCCGTCACCTTCACCACGCCCCCATACACAACCCATTTCAGCCACCACCCACTGCACCACCACCACCATGAACCCTTCCTCGCTGCCGCTAGGTCCATTTCCCCCCACCACGAACCCCACAGCAAAATCGATCTGCATCGCCACTCGATCCATTTCCCCCACCGTAAACCACGCTGTCAACTCGATCTGCATCGCCACATCGATCCATTTCTCCCCCCGCGATTAAGGCCCTTCATCGGCACAAGCCCACCCCCTAATTAGGGCCGGCGCAAGCAAACAGGCGAGGCAACCAGAAGAGGATGATGGATCGAGATGGTGGTGCCAGAGCAAGTATGGGGCTGATGGCGGGGCTAGCGAGCGGTGACACTAGTCATGGTGGGTGGACAGGGCTAGTGGTGAGCCTAACGGGGCTTGATGGAAATAGTAATTGCAGTTATAGGGTTTTTTTCCCCCCGAATGGTCCTGGTTTCAGATAGGCTAGGGTTTTGGTTGTTGAATCAGGATGGTGGGGCGCAATTGGCTAGGGTTTATGGCGGTCAATCAGTGGAGCAGTTGGATATGGTTAATGGCAGGCCGAGGGAGGGGGAAAAAGGGGGAAAGAATGGGAGTGCTGATCACCGGCGAAGGTCGAGGTGCAGGAAGAATGACCATAGAACAGCCGGCGACCAAGATCGAAAACGGGTAGATCCGACGATGGGCATCATTCAAAAAAAAATTAACAACCCTAGATCTAAAATTAGGGGTTATATAGAGGGGCAATTTAGGCAGTTCAACTATTCTGTTACAGAAATCGTCTGTAGCAACACTTTTACGTATTCAGGCGGTCATTTGCAACTTTTATAACAGTAGGGGTCTTTTTGCAACTGACCCAAACCACGAGGGTGGTTTATGCACTTTTCCCTTAGAATTATGAGTATATCTACTTAATCTGCCAACTGCATATGCAATATCAGGACGAGTGTAATTCATAAAAAAACATTAGGCTACCAATTATTTGTGCATACTTATTTTGTGACACACTATCACCAGAATTTTTCACAAGGTACGTTTTTGCATCATAAGGTAAGGACAAAGACGTACAGTCATAATGCTCATATTTTCTCAGCATGTTCTCAACAAAGTGTGACTGTGAATGTGATGGAATCATCATGCCTCAAGATTTTGATTCCCAAAATTAAATTAGCTTTACCCATATCTTTCATATCAAATTTAGATGCTAAAAATCTCTTAGTAGCATGCACAATATCAATGCTTGTTCCAAAAATATAAGCAAATCATCAACGTACAAGCATATATAATGATAACACTATCATTAACACATTTATAATAAATGCACTTATCAGCATTGTTATTGTTTAGAGGCTTGTTTCAATCCGTACAAGGACTTAACCAATTTACACACTTCATTTTCTTGTCCGGAGACCACATATCCCTCGGGCTGCTCCATGTATATTTCTTCTTCTAAATCACCATTTAAAAAAGTAGTTTTAACATCAATTTAATGTACAACAAGTTTATGTATGGATGCAATGACAAATAATATTCTGATAGATGCAATTCTAGTAATAGGAGAGTATGTATCAAAATAATCAACATTACGTTTTTGCTTATAGCCTTTAGCCACCAATCGTGCCTTATATTTCTCAATAGAACCATCTGGTTTCAACTTTTTCTTGAAGACCCATTTGCAGCCAATAGGTCTAGTTTTGTAAGGCAAGTCCACAAGTTTTCAAGTATGATTAGACATGATCGAATCTAACTCATTATTAATAGCTTCTCTCCAAAAAGGTGCATCTATAGAAACTATAGCATCGTGATATGACAATGATTCACCATTAACAAGATACACATAATAATCATCACCGAAATTAGTTTCAGTTCTCAATCTCTTACTTCTTCTTAGTTCTAGAGTTTCATCAATAGGATTATCACAACTAGCATGCTCATCAATAACTTTAGGCACTTTATTTTTCATAGGAAAAATATTCTCAAAGAATAAATCATTTCTGGATTCAATAATATTATTGGCTTCCATGAAATCACTCTTAATGACAAGAAATTTATATGCAATACTATTAGAGGCATAACCAATAAAAACGTAATCACAAGTTCGAGAACCCAATTTTCTCTTTTTAGGCTCAGGTGACATAACATTTGTGAGACAGCCCCACACTTTCAAGTACTCCAAGTTAGGAGCGCCACAATTCTAAATTTGATAAGGTATTTTGCCAGTCCTTTTATGGGGTACTCTATTTCGTACATGACAGGCTGAGAGAATTGCTTTCTCCCACGGGTTGGCGAGTAGGCCAAAACTAACAAGCATAGCATTCATCATTTCTTTTAAAGTCCTATTTTTTATTTCAGCAATTTCATTTGATTCAGGTGAATAAGGTGGAGTTACTTCATGAATAATTCCATTTTGTAAGGAGAAATCATCAAACGGATTAGAGTCATATTCACTACCTCTATCTGTTTTAAACCTTTTAATTTTCTTATCCTTCTGATTCTCAACTTCAGACCTATAATTCATGAACATTTCAAAAGCTTCGCTTTTCGTTCTTAACAGATAGAGTCTAGTGAATCTAGAATAATCATCAATAAGATCACATAAAACTTTTTACCACCTCAGGTCATGGTTTGTTTTAAATCACCTAAATCACTGTGAATTAATTCAAGGGGTTCCCGTGACAGATTTAAATGTTTTCTTCGTACTTTTAGTTTCAGCACATATTTCACATTTGTCTACGTCAGACTCTTTAAAATTGGATATTAAACCAATCTCTTTCATTTTCTTTATGTATGCACAATTCACGTGTCCAAGTCTACCATGTCACACGTCAGCATAGTCAATCAAGTAAGCAAAAGTAGACGATACATTCTTATTCAACAACTCATCAACATTAAGTACATAAAGACCTTGGTCCAGATACCCCTTACCGACAAAGACGTCATTTTTTGTCAGAGTCACAATACCTCCATTGAACAGAGTCTTGATGTCGACCTTACCGAGTAACTGTACTGATACAAGGTTGTGCTTGATCATTGACACGTGAAGCATATCGGATAGTGAAAGAGTTTTACGAGAAGTGAGTTTGAGAACTATCCTTCCCTTTCCCACAACTGGTACGGACCAATTGTCCCCAACATACACGCATTATGTACCTTCCCCCACATTTAAGTAGGAGGAGAACACATCTCGGTTAGCACATATATGCCTAGTGGCACCCGAGTCTAAAACTCATCCTTTCATTTCCGTAACCAAGTTCACTTCTGAAACAACAATTGCAATGATGTCATCATCTGCTTCAACCACGTACGTTTGCTCTCGCCCTTGGTGGAGCCCTTCTATTATTGTTGTTGTGGTGGCGGTGCTGGTAGCTATTGTTATTTTGGTCGGCTTTCCAATATCTGCAAACATTTGCAAAATGCCCTATTTTTTCACAAACAAAACATTCCCTTTTTTTCTGTTGGATCTGTGGATTAGACATTTGACCTCTATTATAGTTATTAGTTTGAGGTCTTCTATAAGGCTTATGATCATAACCCCTACTGTGTGATTGTTGTGTTCTAACGAGTCCACTTTCAACTACATTAGCCTTAGACATCATTTCTTTAACCCTACCAGTCATTTGTAATTTTCTATTTTGAGCCTCAACTTTAATATAGATTGTGATTTCCTGTAGAGTCATAGTGTGTCTCTTTTGTCTAAATTTTAGTTTAAATTATTTCCATGAGTCAGGCAATTTTTCTACAAGAAATCGAGCCTTAAATATTTTAGGTAAAACGTCACCCTCTTTAGCTAATCCATATATATAATATTTTGAAAATCATTAATTTGAGTATCAATACTTTTATCATCAGTCATTTGATAGTGCAAAAAATTAACGGCTAAAAACTTTTTAGTGCCTTCATCCTCAAATTCATACTTACTAATCAATTCGTCCCATAAAGTCTTAGCAACAATAAAGTGATTATAAACGCCATATAGATCATTAGATAAAGCATTACGAATAGTATTAAGATAGAATCTGTTAGCGTTATTCCACAGTTCTAAGACTTGAGCATAATTTTCAATAGTGTTATCCGGCACAGGCTCAGTTAGAAAGAACGAGTTTTAGAAAAATCTAAGACATCCAAAATCATGTCTTTCCACCTTTTAAAATTATTTCCGTCAAAATGTTCAATTCGGCTTGCATCCGGAATAACTTTCGTTTGTACAAGAAGTTGTGATTCCATTTCAAACAACCTTTTAGAATTTTGGATATAAATCTGTTTACAATCATTTTTGGAGCAAAATCGCACTTTCTTACACAAAAATAACAAAATCAAAATAAAATATAAGTAATATCACGTTACAAAATATATAAGAACAATCTCACCAATATATAGAAACAAGCCGAAACTTTGTCCTAAAAGGTTGTTTCGCGCCTCCCGGAACCAGTGGCTCGATGCGATGGGTTTCACGGTACGCAACCTCCAATTAGACTATAGTCTTAACTCTGTTTGCACGCACTTGCAGCTGAGTGTCACGAACGACCCTTGACTATCCTCTTCCACGACTCAATTAATATCAAAATACAATGACATTAAAATCAAAATAGTGTATAGCATAATTTTGGTGCAAAGGGTGTGTGCTTTGGGTGTGCAATAATCTGTGGTGTTATGTGAATATGTGATGCTCGTGGTTGTGTGTATTAACCTGTGAGGCCGAATGGCCTTTATATAGGCAGAGGAGTCTGCCAAAACTTGGAGACAAAGCAAGAGAAAATTGGGGAAGTCGGCAGCCTTTCCAGAGGCCTTTTTCCACCTGCCGAAAAACAGGAACAACCATGGCTTGGGAGTTGCAGGCATAGCCTGCTTTCCTTTTGACCCATAAAAAAAGGGCTACGGGCCCCACCACACACAAGTGGTTTGAAACAATAATATACAACACCACAGTCGTCCAAAAGGTGACGCCGTATCGATTCGGGTGGTGCAAAATCGGAGTCAAAACCACCTGTTCCATACATCATCTTTATCAGAAAGAAACAGGGTACACGTTTCCAGTAAGATCCATGCACTTGGATGAGATCTTTACGAGAATAAGATCAGATATGAAAATGGAAAATTATACTGTAACTGTGTGTTTGTTTGGACATTAGTGGAGGAACCAAGCTTCTTTGAAGGTAGGTTCTGTACTTCTGTAAATGCATGCTTGGGCAGTGGGGGAAACAAGGGTTTTCAGTCACTGTGCTTGATTAAGGTTTTGGGAGGGATTGGGTGGTTGGACGATGTCACCGAGTCCGACTGCGGCATCATCCTGTTTGCATAATCGTGACGAGCTTGCTCGTGGGTGGATGGGAGTTTTGGAACGAATAAACCTTTAATCTAACGGGAGTAGATATTACGCAGTACCACTTATTAAGAAAACTAGAAATTATAATCATTTCATCTCTCTTAAAATTCTGTCATCTCCATCATTTTTATAAGAGAAGAAGGAAAAAACTTATTCTTAATGGGTAAGATCTATTGACACTCTGTAAATGATTTTGGATGCTCTTCTACTGTGCTCAAAGTATGTGAATCGTAGGAATTATCAGGCAAGCAGTAAGAACACCAATAAAATTATTTTTTCCTTCGATCGGTAAAAATTTTCACCACTAACTCGTTGCTCAACGAAAACAAAAACTCGTCATTTATGCTAATGTTGGAGTATTTTAATAAAAAAAATCATTTTCTTTTAATGAATGGATTTGAGAAAACAATAGAATTTTGAGAAAAAACCGTAGATGCTTTAGTCCCACATCACTTGTAAGTTAAAAGTTGAGATTTTCTCATATACTTTAGCTTTTGAAAGATACTTGTCCTACGTTGGCCACTGTATATAAATTTGAAAAGTATACAATAGGACAATCTTATGGCCTCTTAGTAAGATTTACTTGAGTTTAAGATTCGCACGCGCAAGGAAGGAAGGGCAAATGGGGAGATACGAGTTTCAAATAGCATTATGGCCACAGGCTACCTATGTTAATGGACATTAAATTGCCAAAAGTCATACTATTATCTTTTATTATATTGACGGTAATATTTCTTATTACAACAGTTTATTATGAAATGAATTTCAGATTGTTTACAAGCAGTCGATTCCATGCCCGAATAAAAAGAAGAGGACATGTGAACAAATTTATCTTAAATTTAATTTTATCACAAAATAAAAAAATTATTTATTTATGCTCGGGCTTGGCCTGGCCTAAGCCCTGTTATCCTTCAGGTTGCCCGGCCCGGTTCTCCACGCTCTTCCTGTAGAGGTGTCAAAGGGCTGGGCTTGGGCCGGCCCAGCCCGGGCCCAAAGGGCCAAAAAAGGGCCAGGCCAAACAGGGCTTCGGGCCTTAAAAAACGGACCGAGCCCTGGCCCAATGTTGAGAAATCCAAGCCCTGTCCAACCCAAGCCCTAGGCCTTTATTTTAGGGCCGGACCGGGCCTTTAATATTCTTATTTTGTGTTGCTAAAATGTTAACAAATGAAATAAATTTTTTGATAGACCCTCCTCTTTTTATGCGGGCTTGAGACCGGTTGCTTGTAATTTTAAAAAAACAAGAATGATTAGCAGTTGATTAGTAAAGCATACATCTAATTTATCTGCTCCTACTTTCTCTTATCAAATATTTTACATTTTTTCTTGACTTCCACTTAATGTCATACCACTGTTTTTTGTTATCTAAAGTCAACAATCGATACCTACAAGGTTACAAAAAATTTTCCAATGATATCTCTAAAGATTTCACTCAAACATACATCTAACTTTGCATTTTACGTAGTATTAGGTATCTCATTAGAAGAATGCATCATTAAACCACTTTTATTATGAACTTTTTCATACTTTCTGGAGTTATGTTCTCCATTTCTATTGCCTAAATTGTGTTGTTTCTAGTTCCTAGACAAACAAAGATATATTTTCTCTTCATAATTTCATGAAACTAGTACAGAAGAGGAGTGTAAGCAAAATTTGATAAAGAAGTAGAAACCATCATCATGAGCCGAAAAGAAATGTGCATGTCCAAAAAGTTAAAAAAAATACGAAAAAAAATATGAGGTAGAGAGAGAGTGTGTGTGAGGCATGAGAAAGAAGGAGAAAGAAAAAAAAATTGACTCAAAAATGGTTTAGAGTCAATGGGTTGGGCCAAAATAAGGCCGAAAAGAGGGCCGGGATCGGGCTGGACTTTTTTGGAAATTTTCATGGCCTGACCTTGGCCCTAACCCTTGACCCTATGGATCAAGGCCGTACTGTTCACCACAGGGTAGGGCAGGGCCAGGCAGGACCTCAAGCAGCCCGACCGTTTTGACAACTCTATCTTCCCGTTTCCATGTAAGGCCCGAAAGCCAGGCCTTTGACACGTCTATTTACATTAAGAAATGAAATGTTTAGAGCGGTTACCAAAGCTTTGAAGCTGACCGTTGACCAAGTTAGTCATACCGTTTGACTTTCTATTATTGGCATTGCCGGTACCACTTGTCCATTTCAGGAAACAACCAACACATGCGGCCCCCGCTCTCATTTACCACACGACAAACGGTATGACAGTTAGTCATACCGTTTGATTCAGATCTGATTTTAAAACCAATGACATAGATTATTATTGTTGTTTATGTTGTGTATATGCAACAAATCTGTTTATAAAGTGTTAATCGTGTTAAACGTTTTGTTGATACTAACTGATATCTTTTATCTTTTCTTTTTGTCTTACTGCTCGGCTAGAGAAGAATGAATCGTCTATTTATTTTGTTTTCTAATAAAAAGCGAAGAATAATTAGTCGTTCAATTAGATTCTTTCTTCTTCAATTTATATTTGTATTCTAGTGTCATGCTGGGATTTTAGTATTTTGCTGATGAAGGAAGGCACGTTTTTCTTAACGGCGAGTTACAACCTGACAGCTTTCGACATATCCTCCTTTTGAATTTTTCAAGAACTAAGAGTCGAAATAATGAAGCTATGCGCAGTCATTAAACGTTTTAGCCCAAAATTTCAAATGAAATTTTTTCTCATATTATTTTCCTTTTATTAACGAAGTTCTTAGGCCTTTACCATGTCATGAATTTAAAAGCACTACTGGTATTTGTACTCACTAGGATGCTACAATCTTGTTAATCAAAGTTCGTGTCTAGTCGAATAATGTCAAGCCGTATAGGATGAACAATTTGGTTTTAAGGATTTATAGAGATCTGATTTTAAAACCAATGACATATACTAATAGTTTTGTTTCTGTTGGGTATACGCGACGAACGTATGTGTTAAAACGTATCATTGAAATTAACTGATATTTTTTTGTTGTTATCTTTTGTCTTGTTGCTCTGGTGAAGAATAATGAGTCGTCTAATTAGTAAAATCAATTTCTTTTCTTATAAAAAAAGGGGCAACAGCCCGGGCTCATAGGGCCAGAAAACGAGTCAAGCCAAACAGGGCTTTGGGCCCCAAAAAACGGGCCAGGGCGGGCCTGGGCCCAAAGTTGAGAAATCCAAGCCCTGGCTAACCCAAGCCCTAGGCCCTAATTTTAGGGTCAGGCCGGGCCTGGGCTTTTTTTTTTAGTATTCTTATTTTGTGTTACAAAAATTTTAACACATAAAATAATTTTTTTGAGAGACACTCCTCCTTTTATGCGGGCTTGGGACCAGTTGCTTGTAATTTTGAAAAAACAAGAATGATTGATTAGTTAAGCATACATCTAATTTATCTGCTCCTACTTTCTCTTATCAAACATTTTACATTTTTTCTTGACTTCCACTTAATTTAATACCGCTGTTTTTTGTTATCTAAACTTAACAATCGATACCTATAAAGTTACAAAACTTTTTCCTATGATATCTCTAAATATTTCACTCAAACATACATCTAGCTTTGTATTTTACGTAGTATTAGGTATCTCATTAGAAGCATGCATCATTAAACCACTTTTACTATAAATTTTTCCGTACTTTCTGAAATTATGTTCCCCCATTTCTTTGCCTAAATTGTGTTGTCTCTAATTCATAGACAAACAAAGATATATTTTCTCTTCTTAATTACATGAAACTAGTATAAAAGAGGAGTGTAAGCAAAATTTGATAAAGAAGTATAAATCATCATCATGAGCAAAAAAAAATGTGCATGTCTAAAAAGTTAAAAAAAAAGAAGAAGAAAAAATATGAGGTAGAGAGAGAGAGAGGCATGAGAAAGAAAGGGTAAGAAAAAAAAAGTGACTCAAAAATTGTTTAGGGCCAGATTTAGGACCAAAGGGCTGGGCCAGAATATGGCAGAAAAGAGGGTTGAGCCAAGCCATTTTAGGGTTGGGCCGAGCTTTTTTGGAAATTTTCATGACCTGGACCTGGCCCTAACCCATGGCCCTATGGACCGCATTGTTCACCACTTGTACCGGGCCAGCGCGGGCCATTTTAGGGCTGGGAGCAGGCCTTCGGACGGCCAGACCCTTTTGACATCTCTATCCTCCCGTTTCCATGTAAGGCCCGAACGGCGGCCGGTCCTTTGACACGTCTATTTACATTAAGAAAAGAAATGTTTAGAGCGGTTACCTAAGCTTTGAAGCTGACCGTTGACCAAGCTAGTCATGCCGTTTGACTTTGAAAATGGAGCGTTTGATTTTCTATTATTGACATTGTCGGCACCCCGTCTCCATTTCAGGAAACAACCAACACGTGCGGCCCTCACTCTCATTCATCACATGACAATCTATGTTATAGTGGGGCCCACATGCATAGTATCCTAGAAAGGTGCATTGTAAATTCTTAACTCGTTCTTTTATGCCAAAAGGTACTTTCGAATATCATGGTAGGCGTTGCATGTTAAGATCGATCTATTACTAACGATGCAGTGTACTTATTCTTTAGACCACGCAAGTTGGACTTTATAATTACTTATTTTTTAGGGGTAAGTTGTGTTCCCGCTTTCTTTCTGTTTATATTTTATTGTCGAATATGTATTTATTGTTTTTAGTGATAGGTTTTGTATTTTTCAATTCTTATTTATACTCTAGTATCGTGTTGGAATATTAGTATTTTGCTAATAAGCAAGGACACTTTTTCTTTATGACGGTTTACAGCCTTATTTTTTTTCTACGTATCCTTTATTTGAATTTTTTTAAGAGTTAAGAGTCGGAACAATAAAATTATGTTCAGTTGTCTATTATTTTTAGTCCTAAATTCAAATGAAGTTCTTTTTCTTTGTATTGTTTTCCTTCTATTAACGAAATTCGGCCTGTAGTAAAAAAAATATATAGGAGAGCATCTAAGGTACAATGTCATTAATTGAAAAGCACTAGTGGCATTTGTACTTGCTAGGCTGCTATAAACTTGGTAATCAAAGTTAGCGTCTAGCCGTATAATGTCAAGCCATATATAGGATGAACAATTTGGTTTTAAGGATCTAAAGAGATTTGATTCAGATCTGATTTTAAAACCAATGATATAGATTATTATTGTTGTTTATTTTGTGTATATGCAGCAAATTTGTTTATAAAGTGTTAATTGTGTTAAACGTTTTGTTGATACTAACTGATATCTTTTATCGTTATTATTATTATTATTATTATTATTTTATCTTATTGCTCGGTTAGAGAAGAATGAATCGTCTAATTATTTTGTTTTCTAATAAAAAGTGAAGAATAATAAGTCGTTCAATTAGATTCTATCTTTTTCAATTCATATTTGTATTATAGTGTCGTGCTGGGAGCTTAATTTCCTATACTAATTTCCTATACCAGCATTGCCAACGTTTTGTGTCTTAATTATGCAAAGCCTTGACCATGTTCATTGAGTATCTTAATTTCCTATACTACGTCTTAAATCCACATTTAACAAAGCAAGAAGGGTGCAAATTATCAAAGCAGAGGCATACAACGAAGAGAATTCCTTCTTAACGACGACAACAATGTTTTGACGTGCGATCGTAATATGTTTGCAGATGCTATGTTGACCGAGGACTCGAAATCAGAAGATAAACTTCTGTCTTGATTTTTCTTTTAACAAATATATATATTTTTGGAACTGTCCCTAAAAAGGTTCATCACAAAGTTAGTCGAGCTAGACCGAATATACGGACTGGACTAGGCCTTTAAATGCTGCAGAAAGCCCAAGGGCTGGCCATTTTGTCGGGCTGGTCGAGGCAGGAGTTGGGCCAGTCATGATATGTAAATCGGTTTGTAATTGATTGCCAGAAGTAAAATATAATTAACTCTTAAAATTAGCTTTAAGTTATTTCTAATAAAACTAACTTTAAGCTATAAAAAGTTGAACTGTATTTGGATAAAGTCTACTAAAAACAGTTTTAATGTGCCAAAAATGACCAAGAAGTAAGTGTTTCAATGAAGTATACTATACATATTTGTAACTCGTAAGATTATTTTGGTACTTTATGGATTGTGGTTTTATCAGTATTCATCTTTGCCAAATGCCTGATCAACAAATTTAATCAGGTTTGAACATTCCATAATCAATTCCAAATAAGCTCTTAATAGTATACTCCCCCCCCCCCCCCTCTCCTTCCCCCCCTAAACCCCATTGGAAAAAAAGAGAAAAAATTGGATATAAGCTATGCTCAACTTGAATTTTGTCCATAAATTCCTAAAACTTGTGAAATGAAAAATTATTTATGTTGTTATGACAATGAAAAGTTCTTTATGGCATGCATGTAAGTGACGTAGTTTTGATTAAATTATTAGTTGCATTTTTATATTTTTCTTATCAAGCGAAACTACGTCATTTTGGAACCACATCATAATAAACTTTTATACGGTATATAGCAACACAAATGATATCTCCTTTATAAAGTTGGTGTTCAATGGATAAGTCAATATAACTGGAAAACAGAGAAGCGCAATTGCGGTGCATTTTAAAATCATTTTGTTGTCAAAGCTAATATTGGTACCACTATAAATACTATTTGAAACAAAATAGTAGGTAGTAAGAAAATTTTCAAATTCTTGTTCACGCTCTTTTTCACCTTCACTCTTTTATCTATCTGATTGATTGCGCATAAACTGTCTTGCCCCTAGGTTGTTCCATTGTTTTGGGAAGATGTAGCATTAGCACTTCAAAATCCACTAATAGGCGTTGGCAAACGATACATATGTGCAATAAAAAAAATATATATACAATTGAAACGAATAACTAGAAATACATGTAAAAAAATGGGGCATCATACATGGACAGCACTACAAGAAATAGTGCCTTTAGCGACCGTAAAAAATGGGGCATCATACATGGATAGCACTACAAGAAATAGTGCCTTTAGCGACCGCGCCTGACGGTCGCTAAAGGTGGCAACGCGGTGGCTAAAGGGTTTTAGCGACCACGTTAGGGCGGTCGCTAAAACGGTCGCTATAACCCAGGTCACTAAATTTTAGCGACCGCATTTAAAATTCGGTCGCTAAATTTAGCGACCGCGTTGACTATATTTAGCGACTGCATAAGGCGGTCGCTAAATATTTTTTAATTAAATTTTTTTAAATATTTTTTTTATTAAATTATATTATATATTTAGCGACCGCAATTAGCGACCGCTAAATAATTAAAATATTTTTTTAATTTATTATTATTATTTTTTTAAAAAAAAATAAAAAATAATTTTTTATTATTATTTTGTATATTACTATGTACATGAAGTTCGATTTCAGAAGCTGTGTAAAGCTCTTTCATTTGACTTGCGCGAGAGGCGAGTCGTGCAGGTTGAACAATTTATTTTGTTTTTAGTTGAATAAAGTTGAGTTGCTTGCTATTCAATTAAGATTCTTATCCTGTCTTACTTAGTATTCTTGAAATTCTTGAACAACAACTTTATGGTTCTTTTCGAGGAATTCACTCAAGAACTGAACCATTTCACTCCAAATTTGTACTCTTCATATGACTTATGAACCAAGAACGAGTGACTTAGTTTAATTTTGGAGTAGGCCTTGGAAGATTATGGCTTTCTTTGCAAGACATAAGAGGCAAACTAACCAGGTGCAAAGGCATTGAGCCACTTCTCCTTCAGTTCTTGTAATAACTAATGTTTTTCGGCCTTAAAAAAAGAACCCCGGCCCTCTAACGAGTTTGTGCCTGAAGCGGACTTCTCTACCTATAGGGACCAACAATCAAATGGCTGACTTCATGGAAACGAAGCAACATTTTTCTTATAGTTATGGCTGATGGAATATTGATATATATACATGGAATGACTCTGATCATGAGTGCTAGAACCTTCAGCAGATGCCTTAGAACTGGGTGTTCTAACCAAGTTGGCATGCCTCTTATCTTATCACCATGGTCTGGGACAGTTGAAATTTCAGTTTCAGAAATGTCAACCCGTCACATACATGTGATTATATACTCATTGCGAACATCGTCAACGCCCTTTCTTCACGTCTTCTGTTTATACCGGTTTCCTTTTATTGCAAATTTCCAGCATAAATTTAGTACATGAAAACGTTAACTTACTCATTGTTTTCGCCCTAGGTTCACTTGCCAAACGATATCTATTTGACTTCAACTAGCAACTGGATCTATCCAATTGCTTACAAAATTCAGCCCATATTTACAATATAAACAGACTGATGGATTACTTGAACTAAGATTATCACTTTGAAGAACAAGTATTAACCAAGTTACAGGATAAAGAGGATACCTGAACTACGATTAACCATTTGCAAATTATTATTATTAACAGGACTTCAGGGCAAAGATAATACCAACTGATAACTGAATCTATTAAATTCATACATCAGTCAAGCGTTGCAATTACGTTGCATAAAAATCTAGACACGACAATATCAAGCCCACATTACAAAAGAGACTTTAATTTGGAGAAAGAGGACAATAACGCCGAAATAACGGAGAAATGGGCTTATGATTTACAGAAGGATCTATACATGTAACAGTTCGTAAATATTGCAAACTCATCAATCACATCTCTTTTAATCATCTCAATCAAAAGCCAACAACATATACATGCAAAAAACAAAAACCCAGAAACAGATAGACCAAACGTTAACTTTAATTTCGAGGGTTTCGTTAATCGTTTGAAGAACTACTATTAACCCGCTTAGAGGAGAAAGAGGACAATAACTAACGACTGAACCAAGTAAATCCTTACAGCTGTCAACAACATTGCAACTTGAGTTGCATTAGAATTTAGCACTAGAAAATTCAGCCCACACTATCATAATATAATCAGAGGAAGAGAGACCTGGATTTGAGCTGAGAAAAGCGCTTGAGGGTTTTGGTGTAGGCGTTGTGGTCTAGGTATCGGAGCACGAAGTGGAGAAAAAAAATAAGGAAATGGAGACCGAAAAAGTGAAAGAGGGACAGAGATGGAAGGAGAAGAGATCGGGGAAGATGCTTACCAGTCAGCAGCGGCGATCAGTTCTGTGCCGACGGTGGGCGCTGTGGTCAGCTCTCCTCTTCTCCTTTCTGCTTTGCCGCTGCTTTGTCGCTGGAAAGGGAGGAGAGAGGGAAGTTTGGGGAAGAAGTGAGATAGAGGCAAAATTAGGGTAAGTCAAAACGGTGAGGGTGTTATTTTGACTAAACAATTAGCGACGGCTAATAGCGGTCGCCAACCCAGTCGCTAATTTAGCGACTGCAAAGGCAGTAGCAAACTTTGGTCGCTAAAAAGTGTTTTTGTTGACTTTGTAGAATATGTGGATCTTTAGCGACCGCACATAACAACAGTCGCCAAAGCGGTCGCTAAACTAATGTTTAGCGACTACATATCTTGGCAGTCGCTAAAGCTCATGTTTCTTGTAGTGTAGTATCTAAAACGGATAGCATCTAAAACTACTTTGATAAATAATAATTACTTATAGTAGGACGTTTTCTTTATTAACAAGGAAAAATTTTAAGACATGAGTATGAGTGAACTTACCATTTGTATAATCCAAAAGCTTCCGGAGATTCATTAAGGAACAGAAGAGAGGGAGGTTCCTTTAGTTACGAACTCCTTTATGGAACTGCCTTTTTTTAGCTAGTCAATTTAAAGAACTGTACACCTATAAAGTTAAGAATTTTCTGCAATGAACATTTTCTGCTTTTCTTTATTAGAAGCTGGCAACTAAAATAAAAAATTAACGGAGGGGTATAAAAGGCAAAGACATTGATGTCCATTCCACAAAAAATCTCCCCAGCCTTGATGTATGGAGTATAGATACAAGCCCACTTGCGTATGTTCAGCACAAATTTATACATACATGTAACTCATACGGCTTTTACGATCATTTGTCTCTAAGATATACATCTGCAACGAGCTATTATGGTTTAGAGACCGATGAAATATTGACCGTTTCATAAGGTCTGAGAGTCATCAACCATTCTCTTTCCAACGAACTATCTAGTTTTTGTTTCTCTTTACTTGCGACTTGCCTTTACGTGCAAGTTGCACGTAAAGGCATTGCAAAGAGTAAGTCTTGCGTCATCGAAACAATGAAAAACTAGACGTGCAGATGATCTGAGCAAGTTGCTGCAAGAAAACTTCCATTGAAAGAGTGTTCTCTCAACCCGCAGTACGTACACCAATTCAACATTATCTGCATAGTTCTCATCAACTTGTGTTTGGGAAGAACAAATCACATCTAAGCTCGGAGAGACTTCTTCTTCCACAGGCAATATGCACATCGTGGCTGAAACTTTCAGTTTGTGCCAGGTCAAAAGCTTCACCATAACTCCCCGTCTAAATTAACTCCCCCTTTCAACTATACTAATTTGGCGTTAGCAAAATAAAATGCGCGGTATATTAGCCGTTCAAGTATACCGTTAAACTATGATATAGGGTTTATTCTATACAAAGTTAAGCTTTTATGGCAAATCAATAGTAACTTATTCGTCTAGTTTGTGCTGGTGCACTTTGATTTGATTTGATTCGTCTCCTCACATGTGCAACCAGAGCCTTGCACGTAAGGGCCAGTTGTTCATTCTCTACCAACTCTCTCTAGAAAGGTTAATCTGTTTAACGCCTATCCCCACAACCCCATAGACATCACCATCATTTACTTTCTACAAAAGTAACGTGCTTATAGTTCAACTTCAACTTATTATTTACACCTAAGTGAAACACGG
>JAVXUP010004778.1:0-26177 GCA_033070095.1 Escallonia herrerae | reverse complement strand
TAGTACTACGTAAACCTTGGTCATTTTTTGTCACTTAAGGTTCTTTTGTGACGCTCTTTAATATTCTTTAATCAGATTTTTGATTTTTCATGACAAAAGTAGAGTGTAAGTGTTAAACAGTTGGTATGATTATTAATTTTCAAAATCTTCTTGACCATTACTATCAATAGTTTAGAGACAATTGCAAGAATGTGTTCGGCCCTTAAAATACAATATGTCAAGTGGGGTGACAAATGATACTCATTCTCACGCTCTCGCTTTCATTTAGAGTTTAGCGACAATTGCAAAAATGTGTTTGACCATCAAAGCATAATATGTCAAGTGGGGTGCAGATGATGCTCATTCTCAACACCCTCGGTTTTGTTGTGGCTCACATGCATAGTTTTGTTCGCTATATTTTTAAGAAAAAAGTTTGGTGATAATTGCAAAATTATGTTCAAGCTTGAGATATACATTCATCGAGTGGGGACGGCAATGAGACTCATTTCAGACTCTCACTTTTGCTTTGACTCGCGCAACATTATAGTCACTATAGATACTATATCTATTTGGATTCAATTGACAGGGTATTTGTCTTCTAAATCTCTAATCATTTTTTCCCCAGAAATTTTCATTTCTAAAATATAACTATATAGTTGATTTAGTTGTTAGACTATAATTGATCAGAAAATAACCTCTAACTCACCTCATGACCTCGCTTCCCCCACTTCATAATTAACTACCTCACTTTTCGTGTATAACACAAGATTTTAGTTATAATTTCACTACAGTACTGTACCTATTTTAATTTAGTTTTTAATTTGTTCGTTCAAAATCCTTGAAAATGATCCATTAACTATTATTCCCTGTCGTCAATTAAGATTCTTTGTTAGCTTTTTCCGTCCAAAATGACCACGTGCACACGTGTGGTCCCTTTTGTGGGGGTATATTTGTCCAAGCACTGCCAATAGACAGAAAATTTGTTTAGGGGAAAAGAATGGACACCACCGTGATAAGCCACCACCATCCAAACTGAAAACGCCGCCAAACAGCACCATACAAACTGAAAACACCACCAAACACCATGATCCAAACCCTCGCCACCACCATCAAAACCAAGGTTGCTGCTATCCCCACCGTTCAAGAAACTGATTTGTGTCCAAACTTAAACCCAACAGAACCACCGATGTCGTTACAGCCGCCGCTGCTAACCACCGTAATCAAAACCCTAAAATCTTGTCTAATCTAACAACCCATTTCCACCAACAATCAACAACCATCCAAATCTCAACACACACACGCACACACACACACAGCCCGCCTATCACCACAATCAACCCGTCATCACTCCTCAGCCCATCGAGATCACCACTGTCGATCATACATGTGGCTCGAGGAAATGGATGGCGATGCGTCGGATGTTCGCGACATTGGTTCGCGGTAGTGGTGGGTTTGGCATTGGCTCGAAGTGGCTGGTCTTTGCAGAAATGGATCGCGGTGGGTCGCGCTAGGGACGGGTTTGGCGTTAGCTCGACGCACTGGATCTATGGAATGCATGGGTGGAAAGGAAAAAAATATGGCTTTGTTTTACTTGGGTTGGAAAAATTATTTTGAGCATTTCTTCAAAATAGGCTGAAAACAAGTTGGGCATAAATACTCCCAAAAAAGTAACCACGCGCCCGTCATTTTAGACGGAAAAAGTTAACATAAAGACTTAATTAATTGACAAGCATAATATTAATTTTAAGAATTTTGCACGAGACTGATATAAAATTAGAAAAGCGAATAAAGTAAAAGGGGCTGAAATGAAATTTTTTCCACGAGACAAATTGAAATTGCCCGGTCACCACCGCAACGAGGTTTCAACGTTCAAAACCCTAAGCCCACGTCCTCAAATTGCAAATCATAGCGTAGCATACAGACGCAATTTGTCGCTCCACGGTAAATTGCAGCTGCCACATTTGAACGTTGTATGGGTATGTCGATCCATTCATTAATCCCCTCCGTATATGCTGATCTATGGTTTCTTCAAATTACTGCTTATTTGGTGACTGAACCGAGAATTCCGAGACTAGTCCACTGCATGTTTCAATAACGTTGTACTGATTGTTTCCATTTATAAATGACTGCGGCTTTCGACTTCACCGATTATCGTGCGTGGATGAGTAGGTGAAATGTTATCTTCCGGGTTTCGCTTGGTAATGACTTGTTTGGTACGAGTTTAATACTCCATCCTCTTCGTAACTTTTGTTTCCTTTGACGTATGAACAGGAATCAAACTCAAACAGTGATTATATGTTAAAGAAATTGATATATGGCTCCAATTTAGCCATTTGAGCTTCACTTTTGACACATTAGTAGCTATATAGCATCAGTTTTGAAACCTTTAGGCGATAAGACTGGAGCTTAAACGTTAAAAATGGAGCTTATATATATTACTTCCCTAGATCAAACAGGCCTGTTGTAAAAGTCAAAATAGGGTACAAACGATGAGTAAGGTCATTGTTTATAAGTTCAATTCCATTGTAAGGAATTGCAAAAGGTCAAAGGCGATAAGACCGAGAGTCATTAGGTAGCACGGACACGGACACGGTGTCGGACACCGACACCGGACACCGCAATTTTCAAAAAATCAGATTTTGAATACTACAGGACACCGCTATTTTTTAAATATATTTTATATTATATATATATTTTTTAATAAATATCAAATATATTTCACAATCTAAAATAACAAATAATAATGAAAAATTATAAGTTATAATTTATTTGATCAATATTTATTTAGTTAATATACTGAAAATGCAACAATAAAGGGAGAAAAGAAAAAAAAGAAAAGAAAGAAATGGGAGGACAAAGGAAGAAAAGAAAAAGGAAAAGGACAAAAACGAGAGACAAAGGGAGAAAAGAAAAAAGAGGAGGACAGAAACGGAGGACAAAAGAGAGAAAAAAAAAAAGAGAAGGACAGAAATGGGAGAACAGAAGGGAGAAAAGAAAAAAAGAGGACGGGAGGGAGTGCCGGAAAGCTCCAGCACCGCCGCAGCAACCTGGGGGTCAGCGATGGCGGCGGAAGGGCTCCAGCGACGATGGCGAGACCTCCGGCGACGGCGGCTAGCTTCTCTTCCTTCGGCGACTGTAGCCTAGATCCGTTGGCTTCGGCTTCGGTATCTCCGTCGACTAGCTCCGGCAACACCAGATCCGTTGAAATTGACCCCAAACGGTAAGACACTGCTCCAAGCCGTGTCCAACACTCGTCGATGAAGTGTCCGACACGGTGTCGGAAATTAAAAAAATAAAAAAAATTCCGACACCGATGAGCCGTGTTCGACACGTGTCGGGCGGTGTCCGGAGGGTGTCGGGGTGTCCGTCCTTTTAAGACACCATACCTCCACTTAGGAGAGGTGTCCGTGCTTCAGAGCCGAGAGAGAGTATGTTTTGGCAACAAATAGCTATTATAACGGTGAATCTATGACGTACAGGTTTAGCTATTATGTGTCGATGATTTTGAGTGATAAACACCACTTTGAACTGTTCATCTGCACAATTAGTTTTGGTTCTCTAGTGACAGCATGTGCATGCGCGCCTGGCATAGTGACCTTGTCACGTCTTGGTGTTACCACGTTGGCCCTTAGGAACTACAGCTGTCCCTGTGACGTCTATAATTAAGCATAAATTCCTATATTATATGTACAGCATAATTGCTGAAGTAAAGTGCTACTTTGTGCGGACCTGTATGAGAATGTAGAGACTTCATCTTGTTTGTCCAACATGGAGTTAGTTGTTAAGCAGAATGAGCCCATGGTTTGATGTTTCGAAATGATGGCCACTTAGTGGAGCGACCTACTAGTTAAAGCCTTATTCGAGCCTCTAAAGCGTACAACTAGATATCTTAAATTTCCAACTCTCGCTACATAGGCTCAACTTGAGTAGCTTGGCTTGATTTACAGGACTCTGTGTCATGTCGTCACAAGTACCTTGCTCTAATTGGTCAAGTGTAGGAAAGTTGGTATCGCTGTGGTGTTTGTAGGAGTTAGGAGTGTAATATACGTGGTCTACTCTGGACCATGATGCTGCTGTTGCTTCTGTTTTGTCCATTTCGGATAGAGGTGTTTCTTGGATTCCGCTTTTCAAAAGGAATTTTGAGATTGGGTGCTAGAGCTTGTTGTTCAGTTTTTTGGTCTCTACATTATTCAAAGTTGCAGCTGGAATCCCGGGATACCTGGCATTGGAATTTATCTCCTAGTTACTGTTTTAGTGTCTAGGGGTCTTCAAGGTTGGGGCTGCAAGCGAAGCGAGCTTTTCGTGAACAAGCTTGTTGTTTGTTCATTAAAAGCTCGTTCATGTTCGGATGTCAAATGAACGAGTGGAGTTTGATCAGTAAAATTGAGCTAAACGAACCGAACATGAGCAGATAAAATCATTCATGAACAAACCTGTGAATGACTCGTGTACTTTGTATATAATAAGTATGTAGTATTGGACATAACTATACAAGCCCAACCCAAAATAGTCACAGAGCCCAGACCAAAATCCAAACTGAAATTCTGCAGTCTAATTAACTATGCAAGCCCAATCCAAAATAGCCAAAAAGCCCGAACAAAGCCCAAACAAAAGAGTATTTTGTTTCTCTCTCTCCCCTCACAATTCCTAGATCTGCAGATTCATTCTCTTTCTTTTCCTCAAACCGGCAGGCGACCTCCAGGCTCCATCGTTCGTGTGCCTCCTTTCAACTGCAATCACCTCCCTTCAATCACCCCCACCGTCACCTCCACTATACTGTGACCCTGAATTTCCTTCAACCACCACTACCGTCAGCGCCTCCAATCCACCATCGGCACCTCCAATCAATCAATTGAAAGGTCTACAATTGAGCTTTTGTCAATTAAATCTCTCTCTTTCTTGTTTTCTCTTTAGGATATTGGGGATCTGTTTTGAGTGATAGGTGAAGGGTTTTCTAGATTTTGGATTAGTAATTCCTGAACTGCAAAAATCAGGATTTCAGTTTGTGTGTGATTGATTTTTTGATATCCATTTTTTCCTTTTATTTAGTTATAGTGCCATGTAGTACAAATCAAGGTGCATCCTTGGAAGACCATTTGGAGTACGTAGGCACCTATCAAGGTGGCTTTCTTTGCTTGATGTGCTTCTCTGGGAAGGATCTTCACTTTAGACCATCTGAAGAAAAGAAATAGGATGACTGTCAGTGGATGTCTCGTTTGTTTGACGGCAGAAGAGTCAGTTAATAATATTTTTCTCTACTGCCCATATGCTGAAGAATATTGGTGTTTCTGTTCTCCATTTTTGGGGTGTCCTGGGTGATGCCAAAATCTGTTCTTGAACTTCTCAGTGTTGGCCAAAGGCGTGTCCGAGGAAATCTTGGCAGAAGTGTTGGAGAACTGCCCCCAGTACGTAGTTGGTGGTGTCTTTGGTTGGAACGAATAAGCCTTTTTTTGAAGGGTCAAGTGAAACTAGCCATCTTGAGATCTCCGTGCGCTTGGACATCTATTTCTAGTAGTATCTATCTTAGTTTTCTGTTAATCTTTCTAGATGATTTTGCATAATTCTTAGGGGTTTGGGGGTCTCTCTCATTATATATACTTCCTTTCTACATGAATTCTCCTCTTTTTGGCAGTTTGCATTCGATGTCTTCTGATTATAAAAGCAATGATAGAAGTTCTTGTTTGTCTGCCAGGAGTGATATGGGTTGGCAGATAGAATAAATTGCATTTAAAAAAAATGATAGAAGTTCATGTATCTGTCTGCTAGGAGTGATGTTAATTGGTTTGATAACACAAAAGGATGTCTTTTACTTTCCAGTATGTTCTTGCTCTGGCTCATTACCGAGTGAACTTTGCATGTTATGTGTTCCTTAAACCGGAGTATTAAAAACTTCGAAAACATTATTGTGCTACATAAGTTTGGCATACTGATTCCTTTCTTCTTATTTCTTGCAGGGTTTAGGAAACATAGGTTAGGGCCGAAATGGAAGATGTACTAACAGATATTCCCCCTCCTTCAAGGTTCTTCTTGGAAGATCTCAACAACTTCACTCCACCACCTCCTCCTCTTCCATACCCCTTCCTGTTGTTCTCTACCCCTAACCCTACCAAACCTCTTCGCCCATCTCTCCTCATCATTGCCCTGTCTTCTCCATCTCTTAACTTCTTCCACCATGTTTCAAAGACCCTCATTGGAACCCTGATCCTTCCAGAAATCCCCGTCTCTGGCAACTCCATCCAACCTTCTCTTAGAGACAGATCTTGCAACATTTACACGCTCGATGATGCTGATCAACCAACTCTCCTTGTTTCTGTCCAGTACGCGGTTGCTGCAGAGCGGGCCCATGCTGTTGCAAAGACGTTAATAAATGAACAGATGCTTCCTGAGAGGGTATTGATATTGGACTCCATTCAGAGTCGAAATTTTCGGGGTAAGCTCCCACCAGATGATACATTCGCCTTGAAGCTGGAGACATCAGTAGAAAGAAAAGGAGTTGGTGATGGACGTGGAGAGTCTCAACTGTTAAAAGGTGTAGGCTATTTTCCGTCAGGAAGTGTGGTAGATGGCTTGGCTGCTGCTCTATTAAGTCGATGCCAGGTGAATAAGATCAAGGGAACTTTGTGCGTTTCATGGCCTGAATCTGGTGGTTCAGTGACCTCACTAGTGAAAAGTCTACTGCTTAAGGATGTCTTACCTGGCTTGGAACGTGGTATCAATAGTTTTGGGGAGGGTGAACATTTCAGGTTTGGTGGTAATAAGGATCATCTTCTTGATTCCGACTTGTATACCTGACTAATCAGTTGTCCTAGATCCCGCTCCCCTTTTCACCACCAAACAAGAGAAACGAAAGCACCCGAGGACTAGGTACTCGTACCGATGACCGCTTCGTTTTGATACCACTTTTGTGCTAGGTTTTCCTATATCACCCTCTCTCATGATAGTGCTGAAGTTGGCGACTTCTGCTTCTGTCGCATATTTTTGTTTGACTGCTTTATTGCACTTACCCTGAAAGTATTGTCTGCGGTGTGTCTGTGTGGGCTCCTTCGTACTTTATTTCTTGAAGAGGATCGTGAGTTTTTGTCATAAATAATCTTTTTTTAATACTTAATTATTCTTCTATCCTATTTTTAACTTTATTTACCTATCTAACCTATTTTTAGAAATCTCACTTTCAAAGAGAGATTTCAAGCCAAGAAAACTTCGTTCCAAATTACGTTTTCAAGCAAACGTTATTATGTTTAATGGAAATCTCACTTTCAAAGAGAGATTTCAAGTCAAGTTTTTCAAGTAAACGTTAATATGAAAATCTTACTTTCAAAGAGAGATTTCAAGCTGAGAAAACGTGGTTACAAATTACGTTTTCAAGCAAACGTTACTATGTTTAATGAAAATCTCACTTTCAAAGAAGGATTTCAAGCTGAGAAAACGTGGTTCCATACCACGTTTTCAAGCAAACGTTACTATGATTAACGTTTGCTTGAAAACGTGGGGTAGAGGGGTAATTAAGTAATAAAAAAAGATTATTTAGGATAAAAACTTGAGGATCGTGGTTAATGGTTGCTAAGAATCCTTCTATGTGAAGGGAATCATATATAGATCTCAGGAAATTCCAGTGAATCTTTAGTATACACGGTGTCCATTTTACCCCCACTTCAAAATGATGTATTAATCCCTCCCCTCAATTAGCAAAATGATGTCCTAAGATGGAACCTTTGAGAACTCGATGAAATGACCAGGACCCCAACTTTTATCATCGAACTTTATATCAATGCCCCTTAAAGCCTTTCAACCCCTCTTTCCCCCTCATTCTATCACACCACCCAAGCACCATTTAAACCCCACTCCAACCTGATCACCTAAAGATCCCACCACTAACGTTAAAATCCATGTTGCCTAAATTAGCTTAGGGGTTCAAATGAGGGCCAAGATCCAAATTAACATTTCTAAAATCATACCCAAAAAAAGAAGTTAAAAAAAGAGAAAAAAGAAAAAGAAAAATCATACCACCATAAACGCACGCTGCTGCCTGGGACTAGATCGGCAGAGGAGACATAGCGTGTGAAGGTCTGTGTGTGTGTGGGGGGTGGGGGGGGGTGCTATCATGTATGGGGGTGTATGTGCAAAATGATGAGGGATGTGACACATTGCTTCCTATGATGAGATCGACAGAGTAAACACGGTATGCATGGAGGTCGAAGATGGGGACGGGTTGGGCGACACAACTGTGGGGTGTTTGCATGTGCAAGCGGTCTGTGCGTGTGCGCGTGGTGATGGGGATGGGTGCAATAGTGTGTGTGCATGCATTTTTATGTGTGGTGGTGGGTAATGGGGGATGAGAGCATGATGGGGGATGTGTGTGTGGTGGGGTGTGAGGGATAGGAGCAGCGATACGTGTATGTTGGGTGGTTGATGATGAGGGCTAGGGACAACGTTGTGGGGTTGGGGGTAGTTGACGGGAGTGGAAGTGAAGAAGGGGACACGGTTGTAATTTTGAAAAGATATCCTTTAGGTAGCGCGCGTGAAAAAAGTTGGGTGGACCCATCTAAAGAGCAGCGATATGTGTATGTTGGGTGGTTGATGATGGGGGCTAGGGACAACGTTGTGGGGTTGGGGTTAGTTGATGGGTGCAAGTGAAGAAGGGACACAATTATAATTTTGAAAAGATATCCTTTAGGTAGAGCGTGTGAAAAGAGTTGGGTGGACCCATCTAAAGAGCGATATTTCATTAACCGTGGAAGGTCTTAAGTAGCATGTTGTTAGTAAAAAAAGGTTGTTAGTATTGTCCCTTTTGTTTACTTCATCTTCTTCATTTATCGACACCCAGCAGCCACTATCCAGTCGAAACCCACCCTGTTAGCAGCACCACAATGAATTCTAGAGCTGACCTAAATCACCCACTACATTCCCTAATTGACAACCCATTGTTTCACTGGTCCATCAATAGCAATTCAGCACCGCCATCAACACCTTTCCCTCCCACCATATCAACCGCCACTTATCATGATAATCACCTAAATTAAAGCCATAAATCATACAAAAAAAATCCCTTGTTAATTAGTTCTCAAAATAATTATTGTTCATCTAGACTCATCTCGATTTATATGTTCTTCGCTTTGACATTCATGACATTTAATTAGAAGCGAGAAATCAAGGTTTCCTTTGAGGTTGCAATTTAAAACGAAGGGCATAGCAATTGATGAGAGAAATATTACTAGAAGAAGAGGGAGGAAACCATAGAAGGTGGCGATGATCCAAAGCACTGGATATTGAGGTGGATTATGGTGGTGGAGTTGGGATTGTGTTATAATGTGGTGATAAATTGGTGATGGGGTGGTAATTGGTGTGGCTAATGGATAGGCTGGCAGGTGTGGCTGGTGGTGGCCATGGGTGGCGATAGAGGTGTGTTGAGTTGGTATTAATGAGTGACAAGGGTTTAGATGGGGGAGGTGGCTGTGGCTGTGGCTTGTCTCTAATGGGATAGTGACGTTGTGGTGGTGGTAGTGATGGGTGGGGAAGATTGTGTGCATATGGGGTCGGCTGGTTCGGTTTAGAGGCCGAATATCATACGGAACCGATCACCATCGGTTTGGAAGAAAAACCAAATCGTAGTAGAACGGTTCGGTTTCAACGATTTGGACGGATCAAACGGATTGATTTGGACAATTGACCGGTTTGGGCTTGTAGTGATTTTGGACTTGTTTGGGCCTAATCATTGATTATTTCATTTGAAATATACATAATCACTAATTTTTTTGGAGTTTACCAATTAAAATTAGATAAAGTTTACATAGGTATGTTACTGTTAAATCACATGTACGGAAAAAACTAAATAATATCTAGGATTAGATTCAAACTTATAAATTTCCAGTTGGATATATATATATATATATATAGGGGACCGATCCACACCCACCGGTGGAGAAATAACAAATTTCTCCACCGAACCGCTGGTCTTACCAGCGGTTGGCCACGTGGGCCAAAAAGGCGAAAAAGGTGTACGGTCACTGCATTAATGGCAAAAAAGGCACGAGAAATGGCACGAGAAATGGTGAGAAAATGGCGAGAGAGAGAAAAAGGACACCAACCGCATGCACAACCAGCGGTTGGCATTAATATGCCTGCCACGTGCCGTCCCCCACCCCTGCCACGTGGCCCAACCCCATGGCCCCTGCCACGTGGCGTCCCCCTCCCCCTGCCACGTGGCCCACCAGCATGGCCAACCAGCGGTATTAGCGATGGCCCTGCCACGTGGCATCCCCTCCCCCTGCCACGTGGCAGAGGGAGGGCACCAACCGCGGGTGGTACCAGCGGTTGGGCCACGTGGCAGGGGGAGGGGACGCCACGTGGCAGGGGCGGGGACCAACCGCTGGTTTCCGGGAATTCCAAGGGCAGCGCTTACAACAAACGGCGTCAAGCTTAAATGGCTGAGAGAGCAGTACGGCGTGCTACCGGATGAATACACTCCTCAAGATTTCGTGACGTATACGAAGGCATTCCTTCTGTATATTATTGGAGCTATATTACTTCCGACGCATTCGAAAAACACGGTGCATCCGAAGTATATGGTGTTCTTGGAGGATCTTGAGGAGGTATACTCCTATTCGTGGGGTTCAGCTGTCCTTGCGCACCTATATCGAGCACTGCATAAGGCTACGAGAAACGGTGCCAAGTCCATTGCCGCCTGCCTGACTCTATTACAGGTATGAGCATTTATTTTCTTGGTAGGATCCTTAGTCAATATATTCGGGATTAATTACTAATTCCATATAATGTTTGCATTCACAGGTTTGGTCTTACGAGAGGCTACCCATGGGTCGTCCACAACCGTTGGTAGATTCCGATGAGACGTGGCCTAGGGTGTGGGCCTGGGGGCCTACGACCAACCGGAGGTGGAGACGGGTAGACCCTCACCACCATCTAAAGTTCTATCGGGGGGAACTAGAGATACTAGATGCATCCCAGGTGACGTGGCAGCCATATGGCAAGGTGATGCATCTGTTGGATGAGTGGTGTTGGCAACTTCCGGTGTCGTACGTGCTGGCAGGTTTGGTTCGGGTGCCGCTCATTCACTTCGAAGAATGTGAGTTTCAGATGCCCGATCGAGCTATGAAGCAAGCTGGCTGTCCACAAGGGATACCAAAACCCGCTGTAGACATGCGGCCATACAGGGGTGGTCGAGGGCCGAACTTCGAGGTGGCTGATGCCTTGATTTTGTTGGGTGACGAGGTGCACCAGTGGAATACCTGGCAGGAAACGTATGATAGCCTTGTATCGCTGAAGCACGACGGCATTAGTACTGAGGAATACTTACAGTGGTTTCTCAGGGTGACGCGCACGAGGGTGAATCGCCCTTCCCAGGTGAAGAAGACATCGTACGCGCCACGTGAGGTCTATGACCAGTTCTGGGCATTGGCCATTGTAAGTCATGCTAGTGTTGTTTGATAATTTATTTGCGCACCTTATCGACCATTTGTCAAATATGATTAGCCATATTTTCTATGCATGTTTTTTAGGTTGACCAGGGCATTGAGGTGTTCAAGCAGCTGGAGTCGTTTGACTGGTTTGTCGCGCAGGCTCCTGACAATCTCAAGAGGTCCATTGAGAAGTACAAGACTGAAGTTCAAAACTTTAGTCTTGCGTACCGGGGTTACGAAGGGGAGCCGTCTAGTCGCCCTCGTCCTGAAGCGTACGACTATCAGCCCCAGAGTCAGGTGTGGGAGTCGTCTGGTCGCCCTCTTCCTGACGCGTACAACTATCAGCCCCAGAGTCAGGTGTGGGAGCCGTCTGGTCGCCCTCCTCCTGACGCGTACGACTATCAGCCCCAGAGTCAGGTGTGGGAGCCGTATAGTCGCTTGCCTCCTGACGCATACGACTCTCAGTGCCAGAGTCAGGTTCCCCAAGTAGGAATCCAGGCCTCGCGCCCAAGCTTTCGGTCGGACAAAGGACAAGCGACGAAGCCATTGAGGTCGGACAAGATGGCTTGGATCGACCGGCACTACTTTGGGCATGAGCCTGTCAATTCAGCAGACTTTCCCCTTGCGACATTCCTAGGTCATGAGGATATCAGAACGTTGGCGCCGGAGACAGATCTTTCAAATTTTGTCATGAACGCTTACATAGAACTGCTCCGGATTAGAGAGCAACGTTTTAACCGTTCTGAATATTTGAAGCTTAACATGTATCCCACTCATTTTGTGGAATTAACGGTGAGAGAATTCACAGAATGGAGGCGAGGGGGCGGCAGGAGTAAGTGGAAACCAGGTCGAAACGTGTTAGGCATGATGAACGCAGACTATCAATGTCCCGCTGCTGATGCGAACCTTATCATGATACCCTGTCATCATGCAAACCACTGGTTCCTATTAGTTCTCCATCCAGCGTTCAGAACGGTTCACATATACGATAGCCTAAGGGAGGACGAGCCTGGACAGCTGCTGGCACAGATGTACAACGAGTACATCACTTTAGTGGTTAGTATTTATTTTTTGACCTTGGCTCATAGTATATTGTTCTTGTCTCATAGGCTTGATTCTCGTTTTTATTGTTGGATGCAGACTACTGTCCTCTCGCTAGCATGCGGACGGCCACAGGGTGACCCTTGGACGGTCGTGATGATAAAGGACCGACCAAAGCAATATAACGGTCACGATTGCGGGATTTACGTCCTCAAGTACATGGACTACATTGCTCGCTCGGAAGTGCTCAAACACTCCTCGTGGACTAGGAAGGATGCCTTGACGTTTAGGTATAGGATAGCCTGGGAGCTGAAAAAGAATGAAGCTAGACGCCTTCATTACCATTATCCTGACGTGCGTGGCTAGCTGCTGTGATGTTACAAAAAATTGTACCAAAAAGAAATGTACATAATTTTTCGCATGCTATGAATTTGGCGCTAAAATGTGCGCGAATATACCTTTCATATGACGGCATTCGAAAAAATTACGCGTCTCGCTTTTCGCCGAAATTCATAGAAATGGGCTAACTAGCGTGCATGAGGTGCAATGAGCGAAAAAAAAAGTGACAAAAAAAATTTTAACTTTTTTCGGAAGCTATCAAATGGGCCTAAAGTGTGCCCGAATAGGCCCTTCCTAGGAAAACTCAAAAATTAATGTGTCTCGTTTTTCGCCGAAAGTCTTACAAATGGGCTAACTAGCGTGCCTGAAGTGCAATGAGCGGAAAAAAAGTGACAAAAAAAATTACAACTTTTTCGGAAGCTATCAAATGGGGCCTAAAGTGTGCCCGAATAGGCCCTTCCTAGGAAAACTCAAAAATTAATGTGTCTCGTTTTTCGCCGAAAGTCTTACAAATGGGCTAACTAGCGTGCCTGAAGTGCAATGAGCGGAAAAAAGTGACAAAAAAATTACAACTTTTTTCGGAAGCTATCAAATGGGGCCTAAAGTGTGCCCGAATAGGCCCTTCTTAGGAAAACTCAAAAATTAATGTGTCTCGTTTTTCGCCGAAAGTCTTACAAATGGGCTAACTAGCGTGCCTGAAGTGCAATGAGCGGAAAAAAAGTGACAAAAAAAATTACAACTTTTTTCGGAAGCTATCAAATGGGGCCTAAAGTGTGCCCGAATAGGCCCTTCCTAGGAAAACTCAAAAATTAATGTGTCTCGTTTTTCGTCGAAAGTCTTACAAATGGGCTAACTAGCGTGCCTGAAGTGCAATGAGCGGAAAAAAAGTGACAAAAAAAATTATAACTTTTTTCGGAAGCTATCAATTGGGGCCTAAAGTGTGCCCGAATAGGCCCTTCCTAGGAAAACTCAAAAATTAATGTGTCTCGTTTTTCGCCGAAAGTCTTACAAATGGGCTAACTAGCGTGCCTGAAGTGCAATGAGCGGAAAAAAAGTGACAAAAAAAATTACAACTTTTTTCGGAAGCTATCAATTGGGGCCTAAAGTGTGCCCGAAAACGGAGTTACCAAAAATATCAATAATCCACAAATCAAATCACAAATTAAAGATTGCACAAACCAAATCACAAATTTAAACATTATAAAAGTTCAATTTATACAACTGAAACATTAACCCTAACACTCTTCCTCATCATCGTCCTCCTCGACCATACTGCCAGGTTCGATACCTAACACTTTATAATGGTTTCTCTTGTCATGATCAGTCATCTTATTACACAACGCACACTTTCGTAATTTTTTTTGACCCGTTGCTTCTTCAATCGGATTCTTCATGCGTATTGCTCGTTTTCGCCCTTTTGTTTGAGAAATAATTGGATCAAAAATGTCGTCCTCCTCACGTTGTAGGTCAGTGCCGTCAATGACTGGCTGTTTGGCTCGATTGAATCTACCGCCTGGAGTTGGTCGAGTAGTCGGAGTGTCCACAGTTTCTGGTAATGCCATCCTAAACTGTGCATGCATAGCCTTATCCCGTGCGGCTGCTTCAACTTGATACCTGTACCCATCAAATGTCGACGCTGCATCCATTGATAAACCGTGCATGATGTTACAAAGGTGATTATATCGCAGCGACTCAGATTGCTCGAAATCAACTGAAACATTGGGCACGTAAGGAATGTGACCGTGGACTCTGTTGGCTTCCTTCGTCCACCGTTCCAAGATATACGGTGGAGGGATTTCACTAGCATTCTTGGCGCTCAAAACCCTCAACGCGTGTCGACAAAGTATACCTTTATGCTCAAACAGTTGACAGTTGCAATTAACCAACCCAGTGTCCTTACAAATTGCTACGGTAAAATGTCGTCTGGTCCTCGGAGCCGACGAAGAGCACGGATTGGCGAAGTTCGTCACATTTGTCAAAGCATAAACCTTGATGTCTCTGGTGGAATACTCGTGCAACTTTGTCATGCCATATTGATTCGACTTTAGTAGTTCCTCTTGAAACTGTCGAAACATTTCCTTGGTATAGACTTGAGCCGCATGAGCCTCTAAAGGTGAATAAAGTAGTATAGCTCTTTCTTTGCAAACTGTAGCCGCGTCGGCTTCTCTCTCACGGTACAATTGCCTGTCAACGGCTTTCTGCATCTCTAGTACGAACTCCGCTATACTTGAAGACTGGCCTACGTACCCATCAAAGAATGAATTCATAGCTTCGCTTCTCGAGGTCGTAGTCATTCCGGCTGCAAAAAAATTCTTGGTGTAGGCACCGACCCACTGTGTCTTGATCTCATACAACGATTGTAACCATTCGTGATTGTGCAAATAGTAAGTATCCATTAACGTGGCCCACCTCTCCTCGAACACGTCTACCGTCAACGATTTCTTCACACATGTATTAAAGTCAGTCTTGAATGACGGATGGTTTGCATATACATGGTGAAGCCGTTCGGGATATTTGTTGCTTATGTGCCATGTGCACAGGCCATGGTGAGTATCTGGAAGGACCTTAGCGATTGCATTTTTCATTGCCAGATCTTGGTCGGTGATGATGGTCTTTGGAGGAATATGATACATTGCTTGAAGCCACGTTTCAAATAACCACGTAAATGACTCCTCCGTCTCATCCCTAAGCAGGGCAAAGCCAAACGAGATTGACTGATAGTGGTGGTTCACCCCGGTGAACGGAGCAAAAGGCATAGAGTACTTATTGGTGCGGTATGTGGTGTCAAACGTCACAACATCCCCAAAATTTTGGTAAGCAGCTCTAGAACGGGGGTCCGCCCAAAATATAGTACTAATGCGGTTCTCATCATCCAGTTGGAGACTGTAAAAAAATCCAGAATTCTCACTCTGAAGGGACCTGAAGAGATCAAGTGTAGTTTGAGAATCACTCTTACCGAAAGACTCTCTCCTCTGAGCACGAAGTTCATTTCGAAGGTCTACTTCGTTGAAACTCAACTTGTCAATCCCCCCAGCCTGGCTTGAGAAAACCCCCATCATCTTAGAAGGTGGAATTTTAGCCTCGGCCATTGTAAAAATTAGTTGTCTGTGTGCCGCGCTTATTTCTCGGTGTTGATGAATTTGACCAATCTTACTGGGGGTCATCAACTGATGATTATGGCTCAACTCCACTCCTGTGACAACCCAATGGTTTTCATTTTTTCGGTGTACTGCATACACATGGGCCTTGCAGCCGGTACCCGGAAATGTGTCCCGTTTTCTTTGTCTTGTTGTCCCTTCGTCACTGATCCGAACGACCGGAGTTACATGCGGTGCTCCTCTATGACACTCAAATAGTCTTGCACCAATTTGATCTGTATTCGCCCGTTTTCTAGTCGTCTTAGTTCTAATACCGAAACCTATCGTTTTCGAATATGCTCTATAGTATGCTTCAACTTCGTCCAGTGCTTGAAAAACTTGACCAACGTAAGGTGGATCAGAACCTTCACAAAAATTATTTCCTCCAGTTGCATCCATATTTATACTGGAATCTAAAAAATAAAAATTATATCATTCTCAACAAGTCATAGATTTAAATAAAAGAAGAATAAAATTTATTTAAACCACCGTCTTTCGAGAAATTTGGTATAATGTAAAATTAGCAAAATAGCCCCCGATGAGCGACAAATTACCGAAATGCCTCCGGGGGTTCATTATCACCCTAACGCCCCAAATCAGCTTCAAAACAACCTTTCAGGTGCTTTGCTTACATTTCTGGACTAAGAAATCCTTTGAAAAACTTAACGCTGCAAATTTACGAAAATACCCCTATCGGGGATGCGAATTACCAAAATGCCCCCTGACAACAAGCTTCCTGAATTCACTCTTTAAAATAACTTTTCAGGTGTCTCACACCCTTTCCTGAACTAAAAGTTATTTTAAGCACAGATTTGTGTAACGTAAAATTAGCAAAATAGCCCCCGGGGGTTCATTGTCACCCTAACGCCCATCAAACCAGCTTCAAAACAACCTTTCAGGTGTTTTACTTACATTTCTGGACTGAAAAACTTTTTTTCGGGAAAATTACAAAAACACCCCTCGCGGGGGGGCAAATTACCAAAATGCCCCCTGGCTTCAGAAAATATCAAAATTGCTTTAAAACGCTATTTTAAGCTTCCTGAGTTCATTCTTGATTTAAAAAGTATTTTACGGATTTTTCGCCTAAAAATCCCGAACCGGTGTCCGGATCGAGCGCTTAAAAGCCCGTTCGGCCAAAAAATTAGCTAACGACTTCGGAATGGTCCGAATTCCTGGGGAATGGAACTTCCCAACACCCTAGGGTTCTCATAAAAGTTTCGCACGAAATTGTGCTGTCTTGATATTTTAAATTACACTGTAAAGTTACAAGGTTGCGCGTATCAGTTAACCCCTTTCTAGTCTTTGAAAAACTCTGAAATTTTAACCTGATACAGATCTTTTGAAAATAACTAGGGTCTCTGTTTTGTATTTTGGCAAAATCTAGCTCTAGCTATTTTTTATAAATTCGTAAAAAAACTGTCTAATTAAGTTTTCACCTTTAGCGACAATTACGCCCCGCAATCAGCTGCAAAATAACATTTCAGGCGTTTTACTTACATTTCTGGACTTAAAAGTCCGTTGGAAAATTTTTTCGGGAAAATTACCAAAATACCCCTCTCGGGGTGGCAAATTACCAAAATACCCCCTGGCTTCAGAAAATATCAAAAGTGCTTTAAAATGCTATTTTAAGCTTCCTGAGTTCATTCTTGATCTAAAAAGTATTTTACGGATTTTTCGCCTAAAAATCCCGAACCGGTGTCCGGATCGAGCGCTTAAAAGCCCGTTCGGCCAAAAAATTAGCTAACGGCTTCGGAATGGCCCGAATTCCTGGGGAATGGAACTTCCCAACACCCTAGGGTTCTCATAAAAGTTTTGCGCGAAATCGCGCTGGCTTGATATTTTAAATTACACTGCAAAGTTACAAGGTTGCGTGTATCAGTTAACCCCTTTCCGGTCTTTGGAAAAATCTGAAATTTTTACCTGATATAGATCTTTTGAAAATAACTAGGGTCTCTGTTTCGTACTTTGGCAAAATCTAGCTCTAGCTATTTTTTATAAATTCGTGAAAAATTCTATTTCTGACGCCCTAAAAAATCGCTATTTTGGAATTTTTCGAATGTAATACCCCGATTTGTCAAAACGTAATTTTGACGCCCTTTGACGCCCTAAACACGAATTTTAGACTATTGTAAGAACAACTTAAGCGTAACACAATTTAAACAATCAATTGGTAAGAACAAATTGAAAAATACTTACTTGTTTTAACTTGATATATTTCAAGAAAAATCCACCGGTCTTCTAGCGGTTATCCACCGATCTTCTAGCGTAAATTTTTTTTGTTTGTATGTAGGTGAGATAGGGAGAATGAGGAGGGTGGAAGAAATGATTCGGGGAGGAGGGATTTTATAGAGAGAAAAGTGAGAGAGGAAGAGAAGAACCGTGAGTGAACAGCAGGGAGGGGGAGGGGGGAATGACACGTGGGGGTGGGGGGGTAGGGTGGTAATGACACGTGGGGGAAGAGGGGGTTCACGGGTGGGGGAAGGGGGGTTCACGGGTGGGGGAAAAGGACATAGGGTGGGGGCCACGGGGTGGGGGGCAAGGGGGTGGGGGGCAAGGGGGGTGACGGGTGGGGGGTGGGGTCACGGAAGGCAATAATGCCAACCGCATGTAGGAGTTGCGGTTGGGCATTATTGCCACCATTTTCTCACGAGTTTTTCATTTTCTCGTGATATTTTCATGAATTTATCATAGTATTTTCGTCCTTTTTTGTCCCTTTTCGTCCTTTTTTGGCCCACGTGGCCAACCGCTGGTCTTACCAGCGGTTCGGTGGAGAAATTTGTTATTTCTCCACCGGTGGGTGTGGATCGGCCCCCATATATATATATATATATATATATATATATATATATATATATATATATATATATATATATATATATATATCCAAGTGATACTGTCCGCGAAGCTTGAAGTAAGTTTTACTCGAAGCTTGAAGGGAGCTGAAAATGGAAGCGAGTCTGAAGGAGAAGAAAATTGTGCTGAAGGAGCTGAGTAGCTTTAGGCAATACTGTCCACGATACTGTGCAGCGGACGTGTGCAGAATTAATGGTACAGACAAGTCTGGAATTGTGTCAGTCGTGTCAGTCAAAAAGTTGTCGGAACTTGTCCGCTACATAGTGTAGCGGACGACTTTTTGACTGACAGTGTCAGGCCAAAAAAGTTGTCCGCCATACAGTATAGCGGACGAGGGAGGAGGTGCAATATGGTAAAAAGGTCCGTTCGCTACACTATGTAGCAGAAGACTGACAACTTCCGAAAAAAAAAGATCTGGGCCGGCCAGATCGCGCTAGCAAAATCTCTTATTTTGCTAGCGCTCTCAATAGATCAGCTATATATATATATATATATATATATATATATATATATATATATATATATATATATATATGTTCATTTTGGTTCGGTTCAATTCGTCTTAGAACGGTTTTAATAAATAAATAAAAACTGAACCAATTGAACGGAGCATCGGTTTGGAAAAAGAACAACCAATTGTTTCTTGAAATTGGTTTTGTAATCGGGTGATTTGGCTGGTTTGGTTTGATGGGGGGGGGGGGGGACAGGGCATACCTGGCACTTAATAAGATTGTCTTGCTGCTCATTGGGTCCGATTGCAACAGATTTAAAATATTAGGGTATTATATGATACGGTTAAACTCAAACGATTTTAAATGAGAAATAATGCGGACCTCAGGGGACATTTACTTATCAGTTTATGTAAACCGAGTAACTTTGAATGAATTACCTGCAACTAACAAATGATGATAACCATGTCCGCACGAATAAAGATTGCCTTTCGGATCTCTAACTTGCCATCGTAAAGTAGGCCAACAGTGTGCGTAAAGAAAGCGATTATGAACCAATTCTTCGGATTAGCTCTTCCAACCCATGTACTTCTGCAGCAGCCAACAAATACAAAACACTTTAGGCGTATATTAAACAATCCCTGTTGACAAGTTCAATACGTATTTCTTCTTTGGGTTTGCCTCCTCAATGAAGTTTGATATTAAACAATCCCTGTTGACAAGTTATATGCATATTTCCTCTTGGAGTTTGCCTCCTCCATGAAGCTTCACAGTTGCTACTTATGGTCAAAACAGACACAGACCAGCCGATGGCTTCGAATCTGGGCAAGTTGAAGTGGTAAAACACTTCCCAACTGTGATAAACAAAAGGGGAGGCCTTGGTTTGGTTGCTTGCCCATCATAACTTGAGAGCTTTTCACTGGAGGGCGGGCACTGCTCATTTTTGCTGATCTTTTGTTTAAGAGTACCCACCAACCAGACCTTTGGTAGTTACATCTCCTCTTGACTACACAGCCCTTTGCTCAAAACAATCAGCATGGCCAGCAAGTTTAGTTAAAAAAAAAAAAACGTGTATGCAGATCCTACACTTTTATTGTCAGCTATATATCTCAGAGTCCCAACCATCTCTTCAAATCTCACTTCCTCTGTGAATCGAAGAGACAGCAGAGAGGAAAAGGTCATGGCGCTTTCTCTTTACTCAAGGCCCCTGTTTTTCATGCTTCTAGTTGTGAACTTCCTTACTTACAGCTTGCATGCAAGTGACCCTCCTTTAACATTAGACTACTACCAGTCTAAGTGTCCGGACTTGCTCGGGATTGTGAGGAAGGAAATGGAATGCGCAGTGCTTACTGATCCACGTAATGCAGCCTTGGTTCTACGTCTGCATTTCCATGACTGCTTCGTCCAGGTGAACAATCTTCCGCTTAAGCACTTGGCAACTTTCTGCTATGCCATGGAGTGTACGGAATTTTTTTCACGGTATATTGACAAGTTAGTGTTAGGAGTTCGTCACGCTATCTCCTCGTCTGCAACAGTGAAATTTAGTTTCTTTAACAGTTAATTAACTCCAGCTATTAAAGCCTGGTAAAGTACATAAATTTACCCCGTTGATCTATGCACCGTACGTCGTACCTGTTACAAAGACAAGGTTTAGCGAGTCCACGTTCTCTAACACATCATAAAAATAATCTCATGGTGAGTACATTCGTGGATACGATAACAGTCAATTCATGAAGTTCGGTAACCACTCTTGCGCACAAGAGATATATGGCTTCAGTAATGTTGAATTTCGAGCCCTGCGTTCACATTTTGTCCCTAACCACATGTCGCAGTCCACAGTTATCGGTGCTGCTAATTTAACCACAGTCCTTTTGCCAAGTATATAGTATTTTGTCGCTAAACATGCAAGAATTTGATGATGTTGTGCTTGACATAGGGATGCGATGGGTCAGTTTTGCTGGACGACACAGTCATGCTTCAAGGAGAGAAGAAAGCACCCATAAATTTGCAGGCTTTGAAAGGTTTCAAAATCATTGATAGGATCAAGAACAAGCTCGAATCGGAGTGCCCTGGAATAGTCTCTTGTGCAGATATCCTCACCATCGCCGCAAGAGATGCAGTCGAACTGGTAAACTCAGGATACTGTAAAATCGTCAAAATTGTAATTGTTCTTGTTTGCTCTAAGGTCTGGAGATTCACAAGGGTTTTAGACACTGATCAAGGGTACTTCTTCTGCAAGTTAATTTCCTTCGCATTGCCTGTGCAGGTTGGTGGACCTTACTGGCACGTACCACTCGGGAGAAAGGACTCGAAAACTGCAGGCTATGCCCTCGTAAGCACGAATCTTCCTGGTGCAAATGATGGCCTCCTCTCTATTATCTCAAAGTTTCTCTACCAAGGCCTCTCTGTCACCGATATGGTAGCTCTTTCTGGTGAGCAACCACACAAGATAACCTAATAGAAATCGTATGCCGAAAGAAGGAAGAACGCATGCTGATCTTCTATATATGTCATCCTCGATCTGCCATCTTTCCTAGTACAGTGATCAACTTTTTTTGCTTTCACATAATATGCAGGTGCCCACACAATTGGCATGGCACGATGTGCAAACTTCCGAGCACGAATTTATGGGGACTATCAAGCAACTTCAGGGCTGGATCCGATTTCCGAGACAAACCTCGACAAGCTGAAATCGATCTGCCCGGCAGCAGTAGGAGGAGACAATAAGGAATCGGCCATGGACTACGTCACGCCTAATATCTTCGACAATTCCTACTACCATCTGCTACTTAGAGGAGAAGGACTAATTAACTCTGACCAGGAACTGTACTCTAGTGCGTTTGGAGTTCAGACGAAGAAGCTTGTGAAGAAGTATGCCGAAACCGCGGTTGCCTTTTTCGAGCAATTCTCAGAGTCTATGGTGAAAATGGGAAATATTACAGATCCTGACACTTTTGTCGATGGTGAAGTCAGGAAGAATTGCAGGTTTGTGAACACATAGAGCTTGTAACTTGTATTTTTTCATCTGTTTGCAATCACAAGAAGTGGAAACCACGGCATTTATTTACGTAATAAGAGGAGGACTAATTTGTGTTGCTTAAAGATTTGTATTCCGTAATTTGTTTTGCTATTTAAAGATTAGAAAATTTGTGTGTGTGTGTGTGTGTGTATTGTGGGGGTGGGGGGGGGGGGGGTGCACACACAGAGAGAGCAAATGCGACAATGATGCCCATACGTGGTCCGTTGCAGAAACTTTTTGTAGATTGACCCCACGTAATCAATTGATCCAAGTACTCAGTTTAGAGTTGTTTACGTGGATCACAAAGCGAAATTGACGATTTAGTTCCAGAGCAAAACATTGTACCTACGTACGGCTCACATGTATGGACCTTCAGTGTCGAAAAATACACTAATAATCATGCTCTCGAGCAACATATTTAAAAGTACCTATTCACTGCCCCATATACAGAAACCCTGGCAGGTGTGACTTTTGAAACAAGTGTAGTATACAATGGTCAATGACCGAATAATCTCCCAAAAGAAACGTTTGAAGCAGCAACAGCACGTAGCATACTGGCAAGGGGGCTAGCGGTGGCTGCGATGTAGTATAAACCAGCAGAAGTTCAAGCACGTCTTCAGCAATACTTGGGACTTGTACCTTCTACCATTGACCAAATGGCATATCCCCCCTTTAGCACGGTTGGGATCTAATTTAGCCACATGAGTCTCAGCAAGAAATACGATATTCCATTTTTTTATAAAAAACCTCTTGAGTAATACTCATTGAAATTGAGAAAATCCCAGAAAGGTGAAAGACCGAATTCCCCATGTCTAGGTGACTTCAGATAACATCTATGCAAATCTTTCAAGCTTTTATCAAATGTTTCCCTTATAGCGATAACCTGCAAAGCCATTCGCAGTTGATGGATTAACAATTTTTTTTTCGTCCAGGATGGTCCTAAAGCACTTTAAATAAATGGTAAAATCTTTTAACGTTATTAGAAGTAGAATCGTGTTGTCCATTGGAAGGAAACCTGGTGGTACTTCTGAAGGGGGAGGAAATGAAGTGGGGGCGGGGGAAGTTTTGAATCACCTGGGGTCTGTTGATCCGTGCAAATTTACTAAACAAACCACCTTCTTCCAGTCCAGCCTCCCAAGTGCTTCCTATCAGACAAGATCTGAAGTCCAATGCACACTGTAAAATGCTTTGGATGATCCTAGCTACTGGCTGCATCTCATCAGACAAGAAACATCTGCAAATTTTCCAAACATTGATTGAAAAGGTTGATAAAAAGATAGGTAAGCTAACCTCAGCTAAAGTTACTAAAAGATGACATCGTACGAAACTGCAATCTCCATTATACAACTACACTGCATGTTGTAACTTGTGTACGATCAATTTTCATGACTACCAACCAGAAGTACGAGTCAGAGCAAAGCGTAAGATTTCATGTACAAACACCTACTCTATATATTAATCAAATTAAACATGCATAACAAACTAAGATAGCCATGAATCATGAAAAATAGTATTTGGTATGCTGCCATTCGCGAATAAAGAGAGTGAAAATGAAATACAGAACAGGCAATGCACAACAAAAACAAATGTTTGCTCAACGTCCAGCATAACTCAAGGATACTGAAGTAGAATCTCCTCTAGTAGGCATTTCTCAATAACAAAATCCAGTGGTATCTTAAGCATCGCAGCCAAAATTGTCCCGTAATCTCTGGCAGCAGTGGTGATGTTGCCAGAACAACCAAGGAGACTCTCCCAGTCACTCCCGCCAGATACAGTTGTTGATATCACATCTTCTGAGTGGTTAGTCTTCGACCTTAGATCTTGATAAACATAAGATGATTTGGCCTTACCAACAGAAACCTCGTCCTTATTACAGCTTGATTTTTCGTGGCAATCACTCATACCAAAGCCAGTAGAAGTAGCAGAGTCAGTTAAACTTGAGGGTTCAGATCCAACTTTATGTCTAGGACTGGCGGCCAACTTCTCCACACACACCTTAAAAGGGTCATTTACAAATGTAAAGTCAAAGACAGATAGACTTCCTCTATATCCATTATAGAATCTTTCTCCTGGCTTGCATGGCAGTGGCACAAAAGAATTCTGAATCAATATTGGGTTCCTACTGAAAAGTTGAGAAGGGTATCTAAGCTTCCACGATTGCGAACTATATGAATCTATTGAAGGATAAGTTCCATTTGGATGGTGGTAACTACTAAATCCATCTGTTAACTCACGTTTAGACAAACTCAAATTGCTACAATATGATGTGCCTTCCTCCTGGACCCCAGCATTTCTGTTTATCTCACAACCAGGAATTTGTAAACATGTGTCAACAACATTTGCACTGTCATTTTTAAAAGGATTTTTCAGAAGGGCCCCCAGTGGCCAGCCCAGATTGTGTTCATCATCTCGGTTTCGAGCTTCAGACATCTGTGACATATTTGCCTCCGATAACTCAAGGACCAAAGATCTATCATTTGACGTAGATTTCCTTTGCACAAATTGGCCAAGTGATTTTGTTGTTTCACAATTCCCACATGAATTAGTTTCAACAGCCCATGACCTCTCATACTCAAAAGGCTTTTCCAATGCATTGTCAATGGAAATACTTGAAGAGAAGCTTAAAGCCGACAGATATTTTTCCTCCAACCCAGCTATGCCACGGTGGAGCTCAATGAGCTGCTCAGACTGATTTTGCTCTTCAGAACTAGTAACAGATGAACATTCAGATGACTCCAGAGGATCCTCCACATAAGAGAACTCATCTCCCATGCTAGATGTCTCAATATCCGGAGTACCAAGAGACCTGCAAATAGCAGAGGTGTAACCTCAATCGATCCATAACATTACTCGAAAGGAGTGCAATAATATCAAGTAGTAGATCTTAGAAATATGTGACAAAAATTGGTAAAATGAATTTTTTCGTCTTCACAGCCTCTTCTGGTATTTATACCACCTGTGCGCAACACAAGCACGTAAGGATATGTGTCTCTGTGTCTGTTTACATATGTGTATATACGCACACACACGGACACACAGAGAGAGAGAGCTTACAGTTTTCCATCTCTTTTATCTGTTAAACTAGAGTTCAAGCTATCGTCCACTGCATATGATGCTGGAATTTCCAGACCTCTATATATAGGTGCAGCACCATCTGGAACTTCCTGGGAAACCAAATCTTCAGTAAAGAGAACTAGAATTCAAGGTCAGAAAGCTGAATGCAAGTTGCAACAACATCTACTGGAAAGGTGGTACATATCATGGTCACAAATCGAATATGGCTATAGTGAATAAGTAATCGCCCATCCTCCAGATATTGCTTGAAGAAGAATGAAAAAGCGTCAAGCTTAAAAACAAGCAACACCACCAAGGGATGTAAATGGGGAAGCTTCTAGAGCACCTTCAAATATGATGTGATCATCGATAACGAAAGGACATCGATTCACAAGCATATTGCTGTTCCTTTAACAACTGCTACATTACATATTAATAAGGGAAGACGTGTTGTGTTAGTGCAATGTACCAAATCAAAGATATTTGCCAAAGACTGTAAGAGATAAACAAAATTATGAATAGGAAAGCTCTAGCAATGAACCTCTCCATCTCGGACCTCGACTGCATACACTCCATTGGAAGGACCACCAACCACCCGCAACAACAGAAAGTCATATCAGCGCTTTACAGAACATAAGAGCAATGTGCATGGCTAAAGATTCCCTTTGACATTCTGATCTTTTAGTTCAACTGTTTCGAATAATAGAAATATTTTCTATCAAATGGTCAAGGGAGAATATTCCGACTCTTTTTTGCAAACTGAACGACTCCACATGACTTTAGTAACCCTAATGACCCAGTTTAGTGAGAGTTTAAAAATGGGGTGCAATATGTCTACTATTGATACAAATTTACAACCAACTTAAAGACATTTAGTAACAATTGGCATGTT
>JAVXUP010004777.1:0-26219 GCA_033070095.1 Escallonia herrerae | reverse complement strand
GTTTTGCTTCGAACGAAAAGTATTTAAATGGTGTAGAGTGACTTTCTGAAGTTTTCATTCGAATTAAAACTTTTAATTCGAATGAAAACCAGTTTTCGGTCGAATGAAAAAAAAATCTGAAGCTTTCATTCGAAATGTCGAATTGGAATTTTTTTGGAACCATTTTCACTTATGTTGGTTTCGGTCAAATGAAACCATTATTTTTGGTAGAATGCAAACTTGATTTTGTCCCATATAAATAGCATTCTTTTTCCCTTTCTAGCCTTTTTGGGGTTTTCTATTCTTTTTCCCTTGTGGTAGAGAGAGAGATAGAGAAAGAGAAAGAAGAGAAGGTTTGAGAAGTTCGGGAGTTTTAAGGTGGAGCTTAAGGATTTGTATTTCTCAAAGGCTTGATTCAAGGTAAGGGTCTACTTTTGAAATTCGAATCAGCGATGGACCAATCGCTCATGTAAGTTCTTAGTTTCTTTTTGAAATCCAAACTTCTTCAAATTGAGTTAAGTGATTCTTCTTCTCCTTTTGCTTTGAGCTTTGTTATGAATAACTTGTTTTCAATGCTATGACTTGTGAAAATCAAATTCTGTCCAATTGGGTTGACCTCAGAATTTGCCATATTGATATCTTTTGTTTCAGTAATTAATGATTATCATTATTTTCGTAAACTTTGTATATTGTTTGACATATCCGGTATTTTGATAACGGTTATTTTGAAAATTTTGTTTTGGTAACTTTATGAGCCATGTCACAGTGTATGTGACTTATTTCTGACTTACCCACGTAGATTGAAACGTGGACTAGCTTAGGGGAGTTGAGTTGAGATCGCGATCTTACTTTATGAACCGGCCTCATATGTCAGGAATGACGTATGTGACCACTTTCTGAATGGCTCTCTAGTGTCCGTCTCCATACTCAGATATATTTTGGCATTTGATATTTGATTCGATGGCTCTCTAGTGTCTGTCTCCATACTCATATATATTTGGCATCTGATATTTGGTCTGACATCTGTTCAGTTGAAACTGGTGTGTCTTTCAAATCTTGTCTTTCAGATATAATTAGACATTTGAAATTTGGTTTGATTATCCGTTCCGTTGAAACATTTTGTACTTCTAAAATTTCGTTTCTCAGATATTTTTGCTTTTGTTTGATTGGTCATTTGAGCGACCTTACTGGGCATTTGGCTCATTCTCTTATTATTTTTGCTTTCAGGTGATTAGTAGGTGGGATTTTGGATTTGAAGGGCTAGCTATGTGATTAAGGGTTAGCTGCCTTATTTCAGAGTTAGTATTGACATTTAAGCATAACAACTAAGACAAGTTCGTATCACTTAGGTTTTGTTTTGAAACTCCGTGTGAGAGAAATTTTTGAATTGTATAAAAGTTTTGGGTTACTAGGTCAGACTTTGATGTATTTTTTGGAATTATTAGTGCATGCTCTGACTGACCGTTTGAAAGACTTTCGATATTGTAAGTTTTTTTTTTATTTCCGTTTATCCGTCGTTAACGCTCCGAGAATAATAATTTTTGGGACGTAACAAAATGAATGAGACTGCAGATTAATATTCATTTGGCGGGAATGTAAGGCTTGTGCCAACAAATTGGCCTAATCAAGCAAGAGTAGAGATTATGGGCTACGAATTTTGACTGTTCCACGTTCAAATCTTTCCGATATCCTAGCGACAGATGCTTGTGGCACACACCGTACACGAGGGATTAAGATGTAATGTCTGTACACCATTCTTAAGCACCCAAAAAAAAACCCGGAAACCCGTTTCTTGATATAGTGGAGAGCAAATGAAACGCGGAGTGGAAGGAGCAAAAATGTAAGCAGGTAATAGCTTGAATGCACGGTATGCATCGTCCTTTTCGGAATCTGGACAAACTGTTCGTAAAAAATACCGGCAGACACCCTTTCACAGAAGCTCAACATATACACTTTATATTACAGCACATAGCGGAAGAACCATGTTTATCTTGATGACCCAGCTGAATTTTCAACAACAATCGGAAATGCAACATATTGGACGTCGAGGAGAAATAAACCAGAAGTGGCCATTGGCTAGTTTAAAGCAACGCTTAGGAGGGGAGCAAAGGTTGAACTGAGTGATGTTTTGAGCATTGTAAGAGCTGCTGTCATAATTGGTTTGAAAACTAGGATGCAAGAAATTCGTAGGTTGGTGATACAAAGTACTTTTGAGTCAGAAATGTGGGTTGTAACGTCTCTTCTTGGTACTTCACTCCGTTTCTGATATGGAAGTTGTATGGAAGCTATTCGATTATCTGACTAATGCAGATGTTGTCTTGTGATGTTGCCACGGTGGATCTATGAACAACGGACAATAGGTGGAAGCATTTGAGCTTTCAAGGGAAATGCAGTACGTGTTTGTAATTGCAGCGTTTTGGCGATGGGTTTTTAGATTAATTCGAGGATGTTCGCTCATGCTCTTCACTCTGCCAGTTGCTTGTACAGGGGGCCAGAACTGTATCAAAATTTGGCTTTTCAGAGAGTGATTGCATGGAAGTGTTTACGAGAGTTGAAATAGAGAAGTGTTCCTGTGTTCTTATATTTTTTATATTTATGTTTCAACATACTATCAAAGCTCTCGTTACGCAAGGTCTTCGGTTTGATTCTTCACACTTACGCAAGGTTTTCGGTCTTCGGTGTGACTTGCATTGTGCTTATTTGCACACTTCATGATGGTGTACCTATTTGTCTTTCCTCCACATATAAATCGGAGCCTGCTCGTGAGTGAGCATGTTAAGCATGATAACGTTGTTAGACTCATTATCTAATAACTTAAGTTATTAGAAAAGATGATAACTTAACGAGGAAGACGTTGGTGTTGCTTAGCGTATGAGTACCAGGAAGCTAGTTTTCTATGAATAATGTATCGTATGAAAGGCTAAGTTTAAATCACGGGTATGTTTGGTGTAAGCATGGAGGAGAAAGCGATCCCCATGTACATAGTTTTACAGGCGTTCAAGGCAAAGAAGCTGCTTTGTTACGTGTTGCATTCAGGAAAAGACGTGTTGTAACGTGAAGTTTAGGGATGATGCTTTGGAACTGTTGGTGGTGTTTGTGGATGTTGTTTGGAATGGTTTCGTGATCGAAAGAAAATTAGCTTCGAGGCACGTAGTAACGCTTTCATTAAGTCTATATTTGCCCTCACTAGAAATAGTGTGCAGCGGGTTGCCGTCAAATATCCTTCAAGATTGATGCCAAAGAAAGTAGGTTCGCAGTTGACATGGAAGTGCCACAAGGAATACAGTCCGAGTTAGATGCCAAGTGTGATGATGTGGGACACGGCAAGGGCGGAGTAAGGGCAGAGACCAAGGGCTTCCCAAACAGAGCCTGAGGGTGGCAGTGCTGCGAGGGCGAGGGCGATGGCGCAGGGTGAATAGACGACGACAGTCACAGTCCGATGCTTAGGTCCAAAGTCAGGGTCCTGTATGTTTCTCTCTCTAGGATTCTAGAGTGAGAAAGTGAAAGTGTTCTAAAAATGTCCAACCGTCCAAATGAATTCTCAAGACCTCTATTTATAGAGGTTGAGATGACGATGTCATCACGTGACACATGGTGCTCCCTGGGAGTGACACGTCACCGAGGGGTCCACAGCTGCCGGCGCTCCACGGACTGTCGAATCGCATATTCACCCGGCCTGCCCCGCACAGCGTCGCTCTGTCTGTCTGGAAAAACTGGCTCCCACAACGTCGGTGTGGTCAGAGAACCCCTTGATCTAGCCTCCAATCCAAGCCCTTGTAGAGTCCCAAAGGCCTGGCAGTGGTGGGGAGGACCCAGTGTTATAAAAAGTGTAAGGTACGCTAAGGCGCACCACCCGCGCCTCGCCTAGGCTAGGCTCAACGCATTCAAGAAGGCGCGCGCCTGGACTCACCAGGCGCAAAGGTGCAAGGCACTACGCAACACAAGAGGCGCACGTCTAGGCACATAACCCATAGCCGTTGGATGTGCATCTCTTCTTTACCGTTGGATGTGCTTCTCTTCTTTAAACCTCAAATTCTGTCTCACGACTCTCACTGTCTCACCTGCCACATCGCCGCCTGAGATTCTTGTTGCTCCGGCCGACACTTCGGCTATTTCTCTTTGCCTTGCTGCTCGAGCTCGACTGCTCCACCGAAGCAGCTTCTCTCACCTGCCACATTGGCTTTCCCGTTGTCGTCGAAAGCTCATCGCTCCGGCCGCTGCTCCAGCTGACACTATAGTTGTTTCTCTTCCCTTTGCTGCTCGGCTGCTCCTTTGAATCACCTGCACCAGTGACTTTGCTAGTTCGTTACTCTCTTCCATCCCATTTTAGGCCAATTTCTTTTACATTAGGAGCAATTAGGATTATACCATAAATTAATGCGTCAAAAATTGATTGCAAGCACGATTTTATTGTGTTAAGTTTCAATTTACTCGCTTCTTTGATAGCTGAGCAAGACTTAGGAAATGGCCTAATTAAGAAGTGTGGAAGTACTTTTTGAGGAAACTGGTAATTAGCAAGAGTAGTTGTCTGCTTCACAAAAGATTGTGAATTCCTTCATTCTAATGAGCATAACGCAGCTGTGATACCAGTTGCTGCATACATTTGCAGGGGAACTCAACCTGAAATGTTAGCTATCCAAGTAAGGGAACCCATGGCCCTACTGCCTCGAAATATCCCCATGCCTTGCTGATATGGCCCTGCATCACCCCTTAATATGAATTGCCACAATTTTGATTTCTCAATAGAGAATTTGTTTTTCTTATCTTGTTCGTCACCAATTTTGATCAATATCGCAGCAAACCAACAAAAAGGAAAAAAAAAAAAAAAGAACACCTTGACATTCACCCCTTTTGAGGACCAATAAAAAGCCATCACCGTTCCCCAACCATGTTTTAGTCATCCTATAGTGTTTGTTTCACTGAAATGTGGGTGTAATTCTTGTACTAACAATCTTTCGTGAAAAATGCGAGCAGAGCTAATGGAAGAATCTTCACCGGGTGAGGTAAGAGCTGCTACGGGAAATGGTGCCACACGAGTTTAAGAAAGGGAAGGGGAATTCTTAGGGAATCATACATGTTTGAAACTAGCTAACTTTTGCTTGCACATCCTGTTTAGAGTGTTTTACTTCATTGGCTATTGCTTGCACTTAAACCATGGTTTTTGGCTTGTGCCTTATCAACTCATTGGTAATATTGGTTATGTTTTCATACTTATTTTTCACGTTATTAGTTTTTGTATTATCTTAAGGTTTTTAACCTAATTTTAGTATCAATATAATTTAATCTCAGGAATATACATGTCGAACGCAAGCACCGATATAAAGGACCCAGCTTGGAAATATGGACGTATGGCTAATCCGAGCGATAAAAATGCAGTCACTTGTAATTTTTGCACAAAAATTACAAGGGGTGGTATTTATCGACATAAGCAACACCTTGCTGGAGGTTATAAGAACGCTTCAACATGTCGAGAGTGCCCAGAACATGTAAGAAATGAGATGAAAGAATTGTTACATTTGTCAAGGAAAAGAAAGAATTAGCTAAGTGCGTCCTAGATTTTGTTTTTTTTTTTTGTTTTATAGCACTCATTATGATATGTAAATTAATGAATAGTTACATCACTTATTAGTTTTGCAATTTTCATGCATTGAATAGTGGAATGGTGGGCTTCATACGGGTCATCAACGCCTCACTTGCAAAAGTTTGCAATAAAGGTTTTGAGTCTCACTTGTAGTGCTTCTGGCTGTGAACGTAACTGGAGAGTTTTTTAGCATGTAAGTCTAAATCTAGTAGTAAAGTTTTACGCTAACGTTCATATTTATTTCTTATGCAATGACTACTAATCAATTTGTTTATTGTACTTTACAGCTTCATAGCAAGAAAGGGAATAGGCTTGAACAAAGTCGCTTGAATGATTTGGTGTTTGTAAAATACAATAGAGCGTTAAAGCGGCGATACAATTCCCGCGACACGATTGATCCTCTTGTATTGGATAATATCGATGAAAGTAATGAGTGGTTGCTTGGGAGGCCTGATGAAGATGCAGATGAAGATAGTGACAACGTGTTTGAAAGTGACCCTTTAGGTGGTAAGGAGCCGAACTACCATTCAAGGTCAACAGCAAGAAGGTCGTCATTAGATAGGGCTGCAACGTCAACTATATCTAGTTCTTTAGTCCACGTGGTAGACGAACAAGATGAAGTTGAGGAGGATTCTCTACCAGACTTAGAGCCTATGATTCCATTTGAAGAATGCGTTGTTGCCTTGGCCCTTAGTGATGATGAAGACGGTGGTGTTATGTTCACTTAAATTTTAGTGATTTGCTATGATTCAGTGGATTTAAGACTTTTCTAATGCTGGAAGCTTGTTATATTATGGTGTTATGATATTTGAAACTTTTTCTATTGTTCGGAAGTTTATTGATTATCATGTTTTGAATTTTTTTACTTAATTTTATTATTTTAATGTACTATTATTTATTTATTTTTATTTATTTTAATCTTGCGCCTTACTTCGAAAAGGAGCGCACTTGCGCCTTGGGCCTAGGCTCCAAGGACCTTTTGCGCCTTAAGTGCACCTGTGCCTTTAATAACACTGGGAGGACCCGACGTCCAACTGGCAGGTGGACTAGGCGCGATGCCCTCCAAAGACCTGATCCCATCTCGAAGTGACCCGGGGGTCATATTCCATAGGGTGCCGACGCAAGCCCCCAGTGCCGGAGCACGTAGACCAGTCACGAAGACACCCTGGCAAAGATAATGTCCCGGAAGAGTCGCCTATCCCGCGGGTGAGTCCTTGTGCCGGAGCACTCGGAGCGCGTCAAGGTAGCATCTCGGAGGAGCAGTCTACCCGATGGGCCAGGTAGCATCCCAGAGGAGCTGTCTACCTGACGAAAGGGGAGTTGAAGAGCTCCCTGACGGAGATAGTTTCCCGGAGGAGTTGCCTATTCTGTAGGCCGAGGTAGCATCCCGGATGAGCCGTCTACCTGGCAGAAGGGGAGTTGAAGAGCTCCCTGGAGGAGATAGTGTCCCGGAAGAGTCGTCTATCCCCGGGTGAGTCCTTGTGCCGGAGCACTCGGAGCGCGTCAAGGTAGAATCCCGAAGGAGCCGTCTACCTGACTGGCTGAGGTAGCATCCCAGAGAAGCCGTCTACCTGGCAGAAGGGGAGTTGAAGAGCTCTCTGGCGAAGATAGTGTCCCGGAGGATCGCCTATCCCCACAGTGAGTCCTTGTGCCGGAGCACTCTGATCACGTCGAGGTAGCATCCCGGATGAGCCGTCTACCCAACTGGCTGAGGTAGCATCTCGGAGGAGCCGTCTACCTGGCAGAAGGGGAGTTGAAGAGCTCCCTGGCTGAGTTAGTGTCCGGAGGAGTCACCTATCCCCGCAGGATGTTGCACACTCCGGAGAGTGGGTCGAAGCATGTTCCACGACCAAGGTAAGGTGCACATGGTGTGGTGAAAGGATGGACCGATGCAAGGAGCATGGTAGTGTGACGGAGAGCCAAGGGGCACAACTGTGTTAGTGGCGCGGCGCATGGGGCGGCGGAGTGAGTAAGGTGTCGGGGGCGTGTCTGTGTTAGTGGCACGGCACATGGGCGCGACATAGTGCGTATGGCGCCGAGGGCACTGTAGTGTGACAAGGAGCCGAGGGCACATGTCATGGAGATAACACAGTGCATGGGCGCGACATAGTGCATATGGTGCCGAGTGCACATGTGATGGAGATGGCGCACGGGCGCGGCGACGAGCGTCCCGGAGACAACACTTGGTGCCGAGGGCACGTATCATGAGAATGGCACATGGGCACGGCGATGAACGTCTCGAAGACAATACTTGGTGCCGGGGCACATCTCATGAGAATGGCGCACGGGCGTGGCGACGAATGTCGCGGAGACGGCGCACGGGCACGTGTCGGGTGTCCCGAAGATGGAATTTGAGCTGAGTGTACCTGTCATAACAAGATGATGAATTCAACATTTAGTAATGACAAAGTCGGGAGTGATGGTATGCGGTCGTCGGTGACGGGTCATTCGGTGGTAGTGCGCGACTTTGGGTGATGGGCATCACGGGAGCGGTATGCGGTCATGGACGACGGACGTCATGAGGTTGATGCACGACAGACGTCGCGAGGTTGATGGACGACAGACGTTGCGAGGTTGATGCATGACGGACGTCGCAAGGTTGATGGACGACGGACGTCGTGAGGTTGATGCATGACGGACGTCGTGAGGTTGATGCACGAACGTTCGTAAACATCGCGGAGGTGCAAGGACTTAAGAAAACAAGGGCACACGAAAGAAGAGGCCATAGGCCAGCAATTGGGGGAAGGCCAAGGCCAATGGCCAACTCCCAAGAAGGGAGGCCAAGGCCACTCCCCTTTCTTGGTGAACTTTGGGCGCACCGACGGTAGGTGTTTCGATGGGCAATGACAAATTCGGAAGTTGCGTTACGACGAGAGCATCAACGTGAATCGTACCCACATGACGAACAAGGTGCCAAAGTCACATACAAAGCATACGAAGTGAAAAAAGTGCAAAAAGGACTTTGCGCGAAAAGTAAAGAACCGGGAGGGAGAAGGCGAAAGCCAACCCCTCATGGGAGGCCGAGGCCGACCCCATGGCCTTGGAGAGGCTGAGGCTGACCCAATGGGTTTGGCCAAGGCCTTTGCCCCTTAATGGGGTTGCTCTGGTTGCGCCGTCAGTCGATGTTTTTGATGAAAAGGTGCTTGGGTGGTCGGGGTGCGACGATCGTGCTACGTGAGTGACGTCAACGTGAAATAATTTGTGACTAAGTCGCGCATGAAGCGCTCAAAGAGAAAAACACATGTCACTTGGGCGCGCGCACTTTGACCGGTTCAATGCGTTGGAAAAATGACTGTTGACAATGTCGACGTGTTCGCGTGAAATCGGACCCCTAGTGGTCCCTTGGGTATGACCAGAATAGGTTGGGAACAAATATACAACGATGCACAATAGTGAATAGTATTTGCAAAAACGATATTCACTCCACAGAAAATCTGGATAATGGTTCTACAAGTAAGAAATTTTACAGAAATTTCTTGTCGTAGAAGATCTACAGAGAGGAAGTAAGAGAGGCTAATGAGTGACCAAAAAATCCAACCATTGTGCTCTATTTATAAAACACTAGTGTCTGCTCACCAAGGGTCACACCCTTTCACCATGTACCCATTCAATCTAGATCAATAGATTAGAAACCCTTAAGGTTAACGATTCAAATTCTGAATCAGTAACTAACCAGCTCCCAATAACTGTGTCTCTTCGAATCGGCACCACCCCATTCGGGTTATATTCGAACCTGTGCAAGTGTAATCAACCAGTTACCAATAGTCGGATCTCATCAGACCCGAACCGTTGCACCGGTTCATCACACCGACGGCCCAAATTCAATCACGATAACTTTAATAAGGCGTCTAATCGCCTTTTGTGCCTCGCAGTAAGGCGATTCTTTTCTCTTTGCCTCTTTACTTTCTTTTTATCATTTTGACACACAAAATGAACCATAAAAATTTGACACAATATTTTGAAAAACGCTAACAGGTGGCTTAGAAGTTATAAGGGCCATCCTTTGGATTCTTCATGAGACTGGTAACCAACAGTTCATATGTCAAAGAGGGAATGGGTAGAAATCAACAGGTAACCTAGAACTGCCTATCTGCGTATGCCTTTTCCAGAATTTCCCAGCTTCTGCAAGATGATGGTTGTTGTCTGTCAATGATCAAGGTGAAATGTTCCACATTTTGGAATGACTAAATACGCGCTGTCTTTGTTCGTCAGAGCATTCCGGTCCTCAATTATTAGAATTCAAATTCTTCATTTTAGCTGTATAAAGAAGGTGCCAGCACCATTGTTGCAAACTGTGATGATATCTGCATGCGTGTGACTCGACTCTGTGGTCAGACCGCAGTTGGATTCTGTTGAATCCCTCAAAAAATGTGATCTTATAACTGTAGTGATAACCTAAAGTGAGCTCTGCATCATATATTCTTAGTAGATCATAGCTTGTGGTGCTTGCATTTAAGTACTTTAGTGTCTAAGTCATAGAATTCAATGCTTTCTTGAAACATCTTAAGCTTCTTCACTCTATATCCTCATTAAGTGTAACATTAACGTCTAAACCTCCTGCATTGATTAATTGGTTGTCTTCCATCCTGATATAAACTCCAAGACTTCACTCCACATAATCTCTCTCTCTCTCTCTCTCTCACGCGCACGCACACACACACACACTCACTCATTCATTCATGAAAGGAGGAATCCTTGAAGTGCTTCTTGTTAGTGCCGAGGGCATTAGACACACCAATCTCATTGGTTTTCCCTCACTCTCATGAATGCCATGCTTGCGTAGAAAGCACTTTATTTTTTCAGTTTAACTTAGCTCCTTATCTTGTCCTCTAAACTCAGGCTAATATGAGGTTAATAAACTTGTTTACAGGCAGGCCTGCTTATTATATGTCGTTATTGAATGCGGAACTCAAGTGCGTAGAAGCAAAGTTTCAGCAGGTTTCATTCTTGCCAAGTTTTTCATTGGACGCCTCTACCTCTGCTTAAACTATCTGAGTATCCTATTAACAGGGTTGAATGGTTCAGATAATCATGAAGAAGTTTGCTGGAATGAAAAGTTCACATTTGAGTTTTCGTTCTCTGAACTGAAGAACTTGACCCACCTTAAGTTCAGAATTTTGGATAAGGAGTATCTTTCAGATGGTGGATTTGTGGGCGAAACAACGTAATTTCTTCCCACAACCCTATGAGTTCCTTGAGTCTTAACTGATCTCCAAATCCATAACTAATACGGAGTGTCTAGTTTTATTTCATCTTCACCTTTCTTCAAGGGTGCTGTGCAGTGTAGGCTGTGTAGATATTGATTATCATGTCGATACTTCATATTCTAATTATAAAGTCCCTTACAAAGGGATCTCCTTTTGTTTTCGGTATGTCCGTAGACAAGAGACCGCTTCATATACTAATTATATGTTTGTAAAAGGTATAAAAGACGGTGGTTGCTTTATCTTTGGTGTTCGGAGTATTATTTTCCACGATATTTCTTTTAAAGAGAACACGGATGCATCCAAGTCTGTCAAGTTTGAGAATGTATACACATTTTTGCTCTTGACGTGCACACTTGCATAGTTGCATGAACAATTCTGAGTCACTGTTTTCCCTTCAGGGTTTACCTTGAAGGCATCATCATGGAGGGAAATGACAAAGGATTCATAGAACTGAGACCAGCTCCATACAATGTGGTGCTGGAAGATGACACTTACAAAGGGCAAATTAAGATAGTGCTCAAGTTCGTCTCAAATGTAAGCGTCCTTATACATATAATAATAACTAGAGTGCGTGTATTCCTTCCTATAGCTGATATTTGCATTTTGCAGAAAGTTTTGCAATCAGAGAGAAGAGTCTTTGTTGCGGCGGATAAAGAACCTGGGCAATCCATATACGGGACGATAAAAAATCTCTGGAAAATCCCATGGTGTAGGTTCTTGTACTTCTATAAAAACATAAATCCCGATGATAAGCAGACGGAATATTAGGAAGATATATATAGTCGTTAACGTACAAGTATCATGGGAAGATGAAATTGTGTGGTGTCCTTGAACAGTTCAGTTGGAATGTAAGAATCTATACAATCAAGGGTTCTTGTATTTTATGAACCAAATTATTTCGGATACCAATACAACTGGTGCTACTTGCTTTATCACAGTGAAAAGCTGAAAGAACATACATGGCAAAGGTTTTCTTTTTAAAAAGAGGGAGCCTAATGCTTGTCAAATCCACAAATATTGATCGACAGAACAACACGCGAAGTCTCAATTCAGGACATCTAGAATCAAATGTTGCTCTGAGCCCCAAGTCAGTCAGCTTCCAGGAATAACTTTCAAGATCGAATGTGTTAGTGCTGCAATTTTTGAGAGCATGTGTATAAGCTGTTTGTACTGTGTGTGTGTAGGAGAGAGAGGGAGGAAATCTACAGTAAACTTGGCAGGAAACCCAAGCTTTTGAATGATTCGCCTACTCTGAACGACAAAGATTATTCGTGTCACATAAGGAAACTGAAACAAAAAGCAGAAAATGTACTCTTCTTGAAACAGCAGATTCATAACTATGCATGATCACAAGTACAAGCTCTTCACGTTTCATAATTCATCAGCGAACCTCTCCCGCTGCATGTTCTGACTGGTGTTCCCTCTTTACTCCAGTGCAAACCAAACATAAAGGACAGCTTCACACGAGGGAAGATTTCCAAATTCCAGTACTGGGAACCACAACGACGCAATAAGCTAAACTTGGCCGTGTAGAAACTAGAATGTATTAAGCACATTAAAGAAGTCAGTTAAACACAAGAACCTTGAAATTAGATGGACATATGTACCCTAAGTTCCTTGTGCAGGACATGGTCACAAGGCGAAAGCGCAATCAGCCATTTGTTGGAATCGGCTAGAATTCCAACTAACAAAAGCCACCCACCATCTTTTACCAAGCTTGGAGTGATTGTTTTCAGACGCAGTTAGAGACATATCACTAGTGTTGTCAAACGGGCCGGGCGGCCCGCGGGCTGGCCCGACCCGGCCCGGTTCTGGCCCGGGCTGGCCCGGCCCCGACGGTGAACAGTAACGGCCCCAGCACAGCGGGCCTGGGGCCTGGGCCTGGACCAGGCCGTCCATTGCTGTGAAAAAGCCCGGCCCGGCCCGGCCCGAAAACGGGTTTGGCCCGGCCCGGGTCTGGCCCGGGTCTGGCCCGGTCTGCGGCCCGGTCTTCGGCCCGGATCTGGCCCGGGGCTGGCCCGGTCTGCGGCCCGGATCTGGCCCGGGGCTGGCCCGGTATGCGGCCCGGGTTTGGCCCGGTTTTGGCCCCACTTGTTTGAATTTTTTTGTTTTTCCCCCCTTTCTTCCACCCCTTTTCCAAAATTCCACTTTTACCCCCCCAACAGCAATATAACGGCTAGTTTGGGGGGTATTTTAGTCTAACCTCTATTTTTCAACTCCTTTACACTCTTACCCTCCCCAACAACTATAAACGGATAGTTTGTAGGGGTATTTTGGTCTTTTGTGAAGTTTCTAAAATCTATAAATTCACACCATTTCTCTCTAATTTTTCACACCAATCTTCTTACTCTCTCTTACCTAAACATTCTATATTTCTACAAGCTTTGCTACTATTTTCCTCTCCAATTACTACTCTTGCTAATTACTACTAGTATTTACTAATTAGTACTCTTGTTTATTAATTACTAGTCTTGCTAAATTCTTTTTAATTACTACTCTTGCTAATTACTACTAGTATTTACTAATTAGTACTCTCGTTTATTAATTACTAGTCTTGCTAAATTCTTTTTAATTACTAACTCTCTAATATTTGTTACTCGTTCATTCTTTTAATTGTTATTTCTTATTACTACTCTTATACTTGTGTATTTAGTTACTCTTACAAAGTTTAGCTCGAAATATGGCTGGATTATTGAAGAAAATGAGGCGTGCATCGTCATCACGAAAAACATCATCATCATCGCAAGCACCACCACCAGCACAAGCGCCAGCGCCACGGCCATCACAAACACCAATCCAAGCACCAACACAACCATTCGTTCCTGGACGAATGAGTACAGGCTGTATGATAGATACCCAAGCCAATTGGGAGTTCAATCAAAACATTCCAGATTTTGAATACACGCCTGATGAAGACCCCCCGCATTATAGTCAAGGACGCAGCTCGGTTGGCGAAGCTACTACTCCGTGGCATAATCTCAACCCTATGCCTGGTCATGATGAAGAAGGGCCGAGCAATGCCTCCGGTAATGAGCCAGAAGTCCAAAAGGGGAAAAAAAGAAAGCCGAGTGTTGGAATCATTTCGATGTAGTTATGGTGGACGGCATCCGAAAAGCTCGATGTAAGTACTGCGCTAAATTATTTTCGTCTGGTAGTGGTAATGGACATCTTAACAGGCATTACCCTCTGTGTGCACCTCGACAAGGCCACGTCGAACCTACCCAAACGCAGTTATCTTTTGACGGTAAGTTATTTGTTTATAATCAGCGAGAGCAAAGAGACGGTCTCGCTGAATTTGTTATTCATGATGAACAAGCCTTTTCTTTTGCCGATAATCCTAAGCACTCTAGATATATGAACACATACGTTCAACCTTTGTACAAAAAGGTTCATAGAAACACAACTAGATCCGATGCACTCCGACAGTACAATGCTGCTAAAGCACGCCTTATCGATTATTTCGATAAATTTGAAGGTAAAGTTAGTCTTACTTCTGATATTTGGCAATCTCCTTTACTTTTGTTAGTTATTCTTGTGTGACCGCTCATTGGATTGATGTAGATTGGGTTATGCACAAGAGAATCATCGCTTTCGAGCACTTCCCTTATCCGCATGATGGAATGAACATTGCTATTCTTATATTAAAAGCATGCACCACATTTAAAATTAAGGATAAGATTATGAGTGTTAGTTTTGATAATGCTTCTAATAATAAAGTTGCTGTTGCAGCTTTAAAGGAGACGCTTCAACCTGTACTTAATGGTGAATTATTTCATGTTCGCTGTGTTTGTCACATTATTAATTTAATTGTTCAAGATGGTTTAGCTGCTGCAGGAGATATTCTTCTCAAAATGAGGGGTATGACAGCGTATGTTAATAGCTCGAGTCCGAGAACACAACAATTTAAAACGTTGTGTGTTCAATATAATATGCCTCGCAGGAGAGCAGTTACAGATGTGGTCCACAGGTGGAACTCTACATACCACATGCTTTTACACATTCTGGCATACCGAGAAGTCTATACGCATTTTCTACTAACCCAGTTCCCAGCCGGCTTGCCAACTCAAGAGGAATGGCAGATGGCCACATACCTAGCTGAATTTTTGGAGGTATTCTACACGTCTACCAATTTATTGTCTGGTACGTACTATCCCACCTCTCCTCTCGCTGTAATAGAAATTCTGAAGATGGCTACAATGTTAACAAAATGGAGATATATAGGACCCTTTAAGGAAATAGTAAAAGTGATGGATCAAAAATTTAATAAATATTGGAGTAAGCTGCCTGTTATTTTTACTGTGGCTACTTGTTTAGATCCTAGGTTAAAGTTGCATGGCGTGAACGCCTCGATACAAGAGATATCGAAATTAATGTGCTACACAGCAGAGGAGACAACCGCATTCACAGCAAAAGTGAGCAAGAGGTTTGAGGACTTGTTCAACGTCTATCGTAATTCTGCTGACGTGCGCGGGCGAGCTACATCATCATCCACTGTTGAGAGGTATTATGCGCCATACCTTCAGGGCTTTGAACATCTAGTAGCAAGACAACTACCAGGTGAAGGTACTTCTAATTCGGCAGGTTCGTATACTTTTTCCTCTTTTAATGAGATTGGTGTATATGCAAATACTGATCATTATTCTGATTTATCAAGGCAAGAACAGGTTAATTTTAATTTGTTAAATTTTTGGAAACAAAATCAAAACATGTATAAAACTTTATCCCAAATTGCACGGGATGTACTGCCAGTGCAAGCCTCCACGGTTGCTTCAGAGTCGGCATTTTCAGCTAGCGGGAGGGTTTTGGATGACAGGAGGAGTCGTCTTAACCCCGAGTCGCTCGAGCTATGTGTATGTTGGAAGGATTATCTTGATGCGAAATACCGCGAGCAAGATAAACCGATTGATGATAGGAAGAGCAGTGACTCGGATATTGAAGTACTTCTGGATGATTAGGTAATTTGTTTTTATTTTCCTCTTTTGATCCTTTTGGTTGACGTTGCAGATTTCTTGATCTTTGATTGCTGATATTTTGGATAGACATTCATTATTATTTTGATTGTTAGAATTTTAAGAATAAATTTTTTCACAAAATATACTTTTTTTTCATATATATAAAATAAATTTTTACAAGCAAGATATATATTTTTTCGTATATATAAAAAAATAGGTAACTTCGCCTGTTTGTTTACAAAGCCGGTCCCAAGCCCGGATAAAAGGAGGAGGGCCTATGAATACATTTATTATTTTTCTATATAAATTGTTATGTGTTAAGATTTTATTAATAAAGCTCATCAAGAAGAGTATGAAAATGTTTAACATATAATAAAAAATATAATGGCTAACAAATAAATATGTATATACATACATACATATATATGTATATTACTTATAATGAAATAAAAGGATAAAGATTAGGTTCGTTAAATTGTGAATATTGCCTAGAGATGAAATTTAAAATTGAATAACAAGAAGAAAAAAAAAAAAAAAAGGGCCCGGGCCCGGCCCAAGCCCGGCCCTAGCTATTGGGCCTAGGGCCTGGGCCTGGACTGGGCCTAGGTTTGCCTTCGGCAGGCCCGGCCCGGCCCGGCCCGGTTGGCAGCCCCCATTGGCCCGGCCCCGGCCCGGCCCCACAGCAGGCCCGACGGGCTTGGGCTGGGCCGGCCCAAGCCCGGCCCTTTGACATCTCTACATATCACTTGAATGAAGGAGACATGTAGGAGGTGAACACAAGTAAATAGTTAGCCAGCATATGTTAACCATTCTTTTGAAGGCTTTTTGGTTCCACATGGTGGTATGGTTTGATTCAGATAATATCTCCGCCTACTTCCTCTCCTATAAAAGGAAAAGTTTATCAAAGGTTTACAACACACTAAAACACCGTTGAGAAGTTTTTAGCCATCAAGAGCTAAATACGAGTTAGCCACCGAGAGTTAAAAAGAATACTCGACATTTAGAACTTATGATTATAGCTCAAATGCTAGTGTCTTAAGTGCTTTTGCAATAGTACTAGTGAGTGAAAGTTTTTTAATCAGTGAGAAATTAGTGAGGTGAGTTTTTTAGTGTATTCGGGAATTGGGTCTGAGTGAGTGAGTGAGTGAGTGAAAATTTCCTTCCTTCATTGTTTTCCCTGTGGACGTAGGCAGGCAAGAGGCTAAATCATGTTAAAATTTCGTGTGTGACATAGGCTGAATCACGTTAAAAAGTCCGTGTCCATATTTTTGTGTGTGGCAGTTTTTATATTTTTCTTGTTCCATATTTTGAGTGTGACAGTTTTAATTTTTTCTTGTTGTGCTAATTGTACTTATTTTAAAGGTTGATAGTAAATACAAGCAATTCAATGGGGTACGCAGTGACATGCAAACTCAAGAAATGGCTAACAAATCAACGATATGTTATATAAGAAAATTCACCATCTTTCCTGAAGAGAATATGGTAGCTCTCCCTAAGCAAAACGGTGTATAATCAATTGGAAAAAATTTGGCTGCTATCCCGGTTTGAGGAATATTTATCCTACCCCTTATATAGCGACAATCAATCGTCTCTAAATGTTTGTAATGACTTTTATTTAGTGACGCTAAAAAAGTGCTGCTAATAAATGTTTCTGAACGTGTTAGAAGAAAAGTCACTATAAACATTTAGCAACTATTAATTGTCACTATACAAAAGGTTGGAGGAAGATTTCTACAATCCAAGTATGAGCCAAAGTTTATTCAAATCAATTTAAGGTTGTAAGACAGTGAATTGGAGGGAGGGAGGGTGAGAGTCAGGGCCAGGGGCAAGGATGATTGCCTAAAGAACCAAATTCGGACAATGCAGCATTTCTGGTATCGGCCAAAATCCACAGAAATGGCAGCTATAGGCAACATAATGAAGTGCAGAAACAGGCAGAATACACGTTTGACCGAGCGGTCAAAGTAGAAAGAAGGAGAGACAGACACAATGCGAGTTCAGGAAGTCAAAACATTAGCTGCCTTAAAACTTCGGAGACTTGTGACAAACTTCAACCAGTGTGGCTCTCCCTGAACAACTACAATCCATAGACGTCGAACGAAATTTGACACTAACCCGAATATGTGTGTGCGTGAACACGTGTACTGTATAGGGGCAAAAAATCACGTACACGTCAATCCTCGGGATCTCTCTCTATTTCATGTGCCAATGAACATCGTGGACAATCGCTCCGCGTTGATAAGATTACACGAGCCCTAATCCATGTTTCACACTCGAAAAGTCATTTCTCTACATGGATTGGACTACACGAACCCTAATTCATGTTTCCACCGTCAAACGGTCTTTCTCTCAATTTAGCTAGGTGTAGAGAAGAATTTTAATCAAGTGATCTCACGAAGAGATTTTATTAAAAGGAAATAAATCTCTTAAGACTTATGGGTTTTTTGGGAGTTACACCATTAACCACTTTCAAGTCCTATGACTTTTTGGATAACGAGTTGGACCCGGCATGGGTATACCGGACTAGACCCGAATACCAACAGACGTGGTTGAAATAGCTCGGCATGATTGCACAATCACTTGCATGCAGACCTTGGGATTGTACTCAGCATTGGGAGCTCCCACAACAATGGCCTTTTAGGTCCAACGTGCAGCCCGAGTTGACTGTTGATGCCATATTCCTGACAAGACATTAAGTATACGATATTGCACAAATTTCAGAAAGGCAGGTGGTGTTGTATACTGCAGACAGATAAACCTTCCAAGAAGCTACAAAATAGATTAATAGATTGAAAACACACCGATTGAAACACCCAAAAGACAGCAATGACGTTAAACAATGTGGTAAACCTTTCGGTGCAGCAAATACTGTACAAGAATGTAATCTCCCCTTTGAGAGAACGGAGCAAAATCTTCACTGTTGATGTCGGTGATAGATTGTTACGTATTGTACGTATTATAAGTGAAATTCAAGACCCAAATGATCTTATTCTTCGTCCCACATTGAAAAAAAAAAAAGAACTTTCTCTCTCCTTATAAGCAAGTACATGGTATATAAGTTCGAATTATTTTGAAATGTTTTGGAGGGAAGATTGAGAATACTGTGCACTGCATGCGTGTGCGCTTTAATGGGCGCACTTAGCACTTAACACTTAACACTTTTGCCGCGAGCGCGTAAGGCTGTATACGAACCGAGTTCGAGCCAAACAAGGGTGTGTTCGAACTCAGTTCGTATATTTTTAGATATGTTTGGGCTCGGCTCGTGTTTTCTAAGAGCACGAATGCTGATGTTTGAACTTGGCTCGAGTTCGTCACCACAGAAATCGGGCTCGTTCGTCTAAATACGCGAACCGAGTTCAAGTTTCAAAATTCGTTCAAGAACTCAAGATGGAACCACAAATGTACTGATCTGAAACCAATTTCAACCACCGTACTACAGATCGAGACCCTCCGTCGACCTGATGATATTGAATGGAATTGGAGATCCGACTTCAGATCTGCTGTTTTCAATGGCTGCGGCGTGGGATATGCTGTTTTCCATGGCTGTGGTGTGGCTGGTGGTCTGGCCGATGGTGTGGGCGGTGCTCTAGCCGGCGATATGCTTGTGTGATGAGAGAGGGGACATAGGTTGTTTTGACTGTTCGAGTATCTAAGTAAAGGAGGCGGCATGGGCTGTGATCTGGCCGGTGGCGTGGGCGGTGTTGATAACTACCTGAAACTGATGAGAGAGGGGGCACGGTCTCTGATGAGATGAGAAAGAATTTGGTGAGAGAGAGAGAGAGAGAGAGAGAGAGAGAGAGAGCATTTGATCCACATGCTTACACGTTCCATCCCAACACAGATATTTTGTGTATATATTGTATTGTTTAATGTGTAAATGAACATATATTCGTTTATAAGGCTCGGTTCGGCTTGTTAAGTAAACGAGCCCTCAAACTCGGCTCGTTTAATAAACAAGCCCTAAAATTGTATTCGTGTTCGATTCACTTATTACATAAACGAACATAAACGAGTTTTTTGAGAGAACGAACAACAAGTTGTTCATGAACAACTCTGTTCTTTTACAGCCATACGAGTGCGTATGGCGCATTGATTTATTTATGATCTAATGGGCCCATATCTTACCAAATTTCGGAATTGTTTCTTTCAGTCATTTATTTTTAGTGACACTTTAGTGACTTTGAAAGTAATTTCGAAAAGGCACTAGAAATAACAATTATTTCTGATTGATTGTGTCCCTTTATGAAAGGATGGCTGTTAGTCCATATATAAGATTCTGAAAATTCAGAATAAAAAAAATTCTCTTTTACATTTCAACTTCTGAATCTCATATTTCTCAGTTACATACACAATTTCGAAGAGCAATTCTGAAACGAATCTTCAGAATTACTATCTGCAGATTGTTGGTTTGAATAATCTTGAAGGTGATTTGCCATTAACCTGCTAGCATATTCGGAACGAGTGGAACAAATATCGCTTTAAAGATAGTCTTTAGACGCGCCTCAAGTCATAAAATTTTCATTTTTCTTCCTCCGTTCTACAAATTTCTCTCCAACACTCACTTGGTGAGCAATTCTTCGTGTCAGAAAAGTGAATGAAAGGAGATCTATTGACCATCTACCATCTAAAATAACTCTTCCTTTTATGCAGGATGTAACTAAGTTCAACCTTCATCCCGGGACTCCTATCTTTCCATCACAGAGTTTTGGAATCTGTTGCTTGCAGAACTAGACAATACTTTGCGAAAGCAATTCTTAGCTTTTAGGATGCATTGTTTAGCAACTACCAGTGCCTTATAACCCTATTCTGGGTGCAATGCAATTAGATAAGATGGCTCAGTTCTTACTCTTTAACATGTGCCAGAACAGCAAATCCTGCATGGCACCCACCCACGTCATAGTAAAAATGACTATTAAACATGAAAACTCTCTGTCAATGATACTGTTTGCTTGCCAGTCTAGCTCAGGTCTACCTTTTATAATTCACTGAAAGGAACAGGTAGAAGGGAATTAAATTGGCCATCCAATTTGCAGTTTGGACATTGGGGTGTCTCAGTTCTCATACAACCAAACAACTAAAACTCCTAAAATTTTGAGCTCACGTTCGCTGCTGGGAAGGAGCAGAGTACGGTGGAAGTGGAATCTTGACCTCCGTAAAGTTCTAGTTACAAAATTGTGTAATTGCTTCAGAAAAGTTCACTCAATTTCTTCATCGGGAAACCGGAAAAGCCAAATTTCGTAGCTCCACAAGGACGAGAAAATCTTGGATGGTCTTGCACCAACGTACTGAACCATTCCATCAAGATATATAGTTGTGTTGTCGGACCCGTCAGTTTTCAAAAGTATGGATCAACAGTCCAAAATAATTATGTTAGTCTTTTTTCAAAATATAGTGTCAGGGTTGATTCATTTTCTTTGTCAAAATGATGAAAAGAAGGTGAAGAGGCAAAGAGGGAGGAATCCCATATAGAAGGGAAGTGGAAAAGTAAGTGGGTATATAATAAAGAACTTCACTTACTTTAATACTTATGTGGTATGCTAAGGTGTATGCATGTGCACCGAGCACGCGCTCACGTGGCAGTGGGCTATGAGGCGCAATGTAACGCTTTGATGGAGCACTTCGCATCGTCGCGAGACACGATTAGACGCCTTTAAGTTTTCGTGACGAAAATTAGGCCGTCGGTGCAACGGATCGGGTCAGATCCGACCGTTAGTAGCTGAGTGGTTATGCTGCGCTGGTTCAGGTTATGTCCGAACGGTTCCACCTGTTAGGCAGCTGGGTGGTTCCAGTTCGGGCCAGACCCAACTGTTGGAAGCTGGTTAGTTATCAGTCTAGATCTAGACCGTTAATCTTAACGGTTTTTAATCCAACGGTCCAGATTGCTTGGGTGCATGATGAAAGGGTGTGATTCTTGATTAGCAACTACTAGTGCTTTAAATAGAGCACAATGGTCCGAAAATCTGACCATATAGATGAGCCTCTACTCTCTTCTCTTTTCTGCAGATCTTTTACAATAAGAAATTTCTGCAGAATTTCATAGTTGTAAACCCATTATCCAGTATTCCATACACTTATCCGTGGAATGAATATCGTGTGTGCAAACGCTATTCACTAGTGCGCTTCGTTGTATCTTGAAGAGTATTTGCCTGTAACCCGATGCACACCATTTTTAGGTGGGGGCAAATATAAACTTAAGGAGAGCGTTTTACAACGTGCCTCGAAGCTGATCCTTTTTAGTCACAAAGCCATCTCGTATCTAACAATCTTAAGTTTATATTCTGCAACAATGGCGTTCGTGACGTTGAAAGACATGGGCTCGGATTTCCACCGCTTGGAGCGCTTTGATGGTGGGGACTTTGTTCGTTGGCAAAGGAAGATGCACTTTCTACTAGTAACAGTGAAAGTGTACTATGTGATCGTGAATCCAAGACCTCCGGAACTTGGTAAAAATGAAGAGGAAAGTGTTGCGAAGACACGTGAAAGATTGAGGTGGGATCTAGATGATGAGATATGTCGAGGACATATTCTGAATGGCATGTCCAACACGCTATTCGATGCCTATCATACTGTCAAGACCGCTAAGGAACTTTGGAATCAATTGGAGCATCGCTACATCACCGAGGATGCCACCAGTAAAAGGTTCATCGTTTCTAAATTTTTTGATTACAAAATGGTTGATGGTAGGTCGGTTATGGAACGGTTTAATGAGATTAAAAGTATTCTTGATCGTTATTCCCAACACAAGTTAGCCTTGGATGAGTTTATCGTGGTTACATCTATCATTGATAAATTGCCTCCTTCTTGGAAGAATTTTAGGAACAGCCTTAAGCATCGCAAAGAAGACATCAACCTTGACGAGTTGGGTACTCATATTCGGATTGAGGAAGACTTGCGCAAGGAAGAAAAGTCTAAAAGCGAGGTCGTTTCTAAAATCTTAGCCGTGGAAGAAGGAGAATTGTCCAAAAACAACTCCCGTGAGAACAAGAAAAGAAAGCTTCCAGGAAATGAAGACGACGACAAGGACAAGGACAAGAAGAAAAAACACAAAGGAAAGTGTTTTCACTGTGGCAAACCAGGGCACTATAAGGGTGATTGCCGTGCCTTGAAGAAACAAAAAAAGGTGATCGAAAATAATTTAGTCGCGATCATCAGTGAGGCAAATGTCCTTGAAGATGACGACGCATGGTGGATTGACTCGGGTGCGACAAAGCATGTGTGCAAGGACAAGAGGTTTTTTTACAACCTATGAATCGGTAAAGGATGGAAGCCTTCTTTACATGGGAAACTCGTCAATTGTGCAAATTGTGGGCAAAGGAATTGTCGAGCTCAAGTTTACATCCGGAAAAGTTGTCACCGTTACCAATGTTTGTTATGTGCCCGAAATTAGGAAAAATTTAGTTTCGGGTTGTATGCTTAACAAGTTTGGTTTCAAACTTGTTTTTGAAGCTGATAAGTTTGTACTATCTAAGGGAGGGATTTTTGTGGGAAAGGGATATCTTTGTGAGGGATTGTTTAAACTTAATATTACTAATAAGAATATTATTCCTGCTTATATTATTGAGTCACAATCTTTTCTTTGGCATAATCATTTAGGACATGTTAATACTAGAAAAATTAATGACATAATTAAATTAAATCTTTTGCCTAGTATGCATGTAGATAAAGGATTTTGCAAGACATGTATGCTTACTAAAATCACTAGAGCTCCTTTTCCAAATAGACAAAGAGAGTCTAAGATTTTAGATTTAATACATAGTGATTTAGGAGATTTTCACTCCTCTCCTTCATTAGGAGGAAACTCATATTATGTGACTTTCATTGATAATTATTCTAGGTATTTCTATGTTTATTTATTGCATAATAAAAATGATGCCATGTCTAATTTTGTCACATATAAAAATGAAGTAGAAAATTTTTGTGATGCCAGAATAAAAGTTCTTAGAACCGATAGAGGAGGAGAGTACTATGAGCCACCTCTTTTTGAAGAAAATGGCATAGTGCATAAACTCTCTGCACCGTATACACCACAACAGAACGGTGCAGTGGAAAGAAAGAATTGGACATTAGTCGAAATGGTTAATGCCATGCTCTCCAACTCGGGTCTAGGAAAAGGATTTTGGGGGAAGCTTTATTAACAGCTTGCTACATATTAAATAGAGTTCCAACTAAAGGGAATAACGTTACTCCTTATGAGTTATGGAAGAAAAGGAAGCCTAATCTGAATTATTTTAAAGTTTGGAGTTGTAGGGCCGTTGTAAGAGTTCCGGAACCAAAAAGGAAGAAATTGGGTGAAAGAGGCATTGAATGTATTTTCATTGGTTATGCTTTACACAATAAAGCATATAGGTTCATGGTAGTGGAACAAAATGATTATTATTCTAAAAAAACTATCATTGAATCTAGAGATGCCATCTTTGACAAAAGTAGGTTCCAATCACTTCCTAAGCAAGTTGAGCAAAAGGAAGGTCAACGTGATGTTGAGAAAAACCATGAAAATGAAGTGGAACCTAGGAGGAGCAAACGAATGAGAATTGTTAAAACCTATGAAACCGATTTCTACATGTATTTGATAGAAGGAACTAGGACAACAGTATACAACTCCATACCGATTGTCTTAAATGTGGAATCCGACCCTAAGACTTATGAAGAGGCCATGAAATCTCACGATTCTTCTTTTTGGAAAGAAGCAATAAATGAAGAGATTGATTCAATCATAGGAAATGGAACATGGAAATTGGTGAATTTACCACCCGGTTCTAAACCCATTGGTTGTAAATGGATCTTCAAGAAAAAGTTAAGGGTTGATGGATCGATTGAAAAATTTAAGGCGAGGTTAGTGGCTAAAGGATTTTCCCAAAAGGAAGGTGTCGATTACTTTGACACTTATGCACCAGTTGCAAGGATAGCCACTATTAGGGTGCTTATAGCACTAGCTTACATCCATAAGCTAGTAATTCATCAAATGGATGTTAAAACGACATTCTTAAATGGTGAATTAGATGAGGAGGTATACATGCAACAACCGGAAGGGTTTGTTGTACGTGGGCAAGAAAATAAAGTTTGTAAGTTGATTAAGTCATTGTATGGACTTAAGCAAGCCCCTAAGTAATGGCATCAAAAGTTTGATCAAATTGTGATGTCTAATGGTTTTAAAATACATGAATCGGATAAGTGTGTGTACAGCAAGTTCGATGGCGGTAAGGGATTTATCATCTGTTTATACATAGATGATATGCTCATTTTTTGTACTGACTTGGAACAGGTTGTACAGACAAAGAAATTCTTGTCCAATAATTTTGAAATGAAGGACATGGGTGTTGCTGACGTGATTTTAGGAATTAAAATCATAAGGAATAATGGTTGCATAACCTTGTCACAATCTCATTATATTGAGAAGGTCTTAAAAAGGTTTGACCATTTAGACAGCACACCAGTTAGTACTCCGTTCGACGAGAGTATTAAGTTGTCTCCTAATGATGGTAAAGCTGTGAGACAACTAGAATATGCGAGTACAATAGGTTGTTTAATGTATGCTATGACTTGTACTAGACCGAATATTACTTATGCAGTAGGAAAACTTAGTAGATATACTAGTTGTCCTAGTAGTATGCATTGGAATGCAGTATATAGGGTCTTTAAGTACCTTAAACGAACCATGGATTTTGGCATATGTTATAACGGGTATACTTTGGTTTTGGAAGGATACACAGATGCCAGTTGGATTACGAATCAGGAGGACTATGCTTCCACAAGTGGATGGATTTTCACACTTGGAGGGGGTGCAATATCCTGGGGTTCGAAGAAACAGACTTGCATTACTGATTCTACCATGGCAGCAGAGTTTATTGCTTTAGCTGCAGGGGGCAAGGAGGCAGAATGGCTAAGAAATTTGCTTTTAGAAATTCCTTTATGGCCTAAGCCTATGGCTCCAATATCGACAAGGTGTGATAGTCAATCAACTCTATCACGAGCATGTAGTGAAGTGTATAATGGAAAGTCTAGACACATTGGTCTTAGACATAGCTACATGAGGCAGTTGATTACCGAAGGAGTAATCACATTGGAATTTGTGAGGTCCTTGGAAAATTTAGCCGATCCTTTAACTAAAGGGCTTCCAAGGGAAAAGATTATTAGAACCTCACGAGGGATGGGTCTTAAGCCCATGTCAAGGATCACCAATGATGGAAATCTCGACTCAACGCTTGCTAACACCGAGTCTTGAGTTCAACGAGTCAAAAGTACATTATGATGGTGATTGCAAGTACAAATTTTAGTCATCCCAAGGTCATGTGCTTGGTAACCGTAATGAAGGAATAGGGTGAGTATTATTTTATTAATAGGTCTATAAAAGGATCATTCTTTGGAGTGTTAGTTACGGTACACTCTTGATAGACCTGACTAGTGAGTGTGAAGTGGGGCTGCTTCTGTCGAGTTTAAGGGCTAAACTCTAAAGCACTCATGAAAACAAGATACAAATTACATGGCCTTTATTGTATAAGC
>JAVXUP010004776.1:0-26229 GCA_033070095.1 Escallonia herrerae | reverse complement strand
TGTTGAAGAAATTCATGTCTGAGGTGAACACTTAAGACTCTTCTGCCTTTATTATTTGTTCTATGACTGGCATCAAGATGTTACTGATCTCAATCTCTTGAACCCCTGCAGCACCCAGAGATGGACTTCTCAAAGGCTAAATTTAACTAATGGGTATTTCTTCTTAGCTAAGATCTTTTGGGGTGGAATGATGTGGCTATGGATAAGTTTTCGCGGTGATCTGGATTTGGCTCTTGTTATTTGTAGTAGAACTAGTCCCATGATAAAGTGTTTCTTATGCTTTATCTGGATTTGCGTTTTGTTTGCGCCATTTTGGGGTGGATTTGCCATCTCCCGTTAAGTGATTCCGTGATTTTACGGGTTGTTTTTAATGTTACAACTATCAGTCCCTGATGGGATATGTCTGTGAGTGAGAAATCATCAGAATGGGCTCGAGTGCAAAAGTAATGGCTTGACGCATTTTTCTTACAATCTTTGGTTTAAAGTGGCCCTTGATACCCCTTTAATTAGGCATATATTTTGGGAATAGTAAGAGCGTCATTGTTAGGTACGACAATAATAGTTCTTATAGTCCTTTTCTTTTGGTTGATTTTGCTTCCTTTGTTTTCTCCATCCGGTAGTTCGCAGTAATAAGAATAACTTCACTAATCCTATTTATTTATGCTGAGCCGAGGTAGGGAGGAATAAAATTTTAGACGGTTCCAAATCCCAAAATCCAAACTGCCATAAGGTTTGCCCGCAAACAGTGGAAGGACAGAAACTTGGTCATGGACCTCGTGTTTAACCCCTGCCGAGTTACTCATAACTCAAGCCTGACAACGGTCCAGCTCTAGATTGTAACAATGGAAGGCCAGAAACCTGGTCATGGAACTCGTGTTTAACCCCTCCCGAGTTCCTCATAACTCAAGTCCAGCTCTAGAGTGTAGGACTGCAGAGTCCAGTCTGAAGCTTCATCGAAGTAGACGACCCTCATGGTAAAGGAAAAGAAATGGCTTCTTAGTTTTCACCAAAGCATTTATTATATGGAAGTTTTATTAGTCTGAGCTTTAAAAAAAAAAAAAATCGGTCGCTATCCAGATTTGTCTCTCTTGTTCCTGGCTGATAACATCGTTGACTATACAAAGCATTTACTATATTGAAGTTCACGACTTGTGAGCGTGTAGAAAAAATTTCATCGCTATCCAGATACATGCCTGATAACATCTTTGACTATACATAAGACCAAAGCATTCATTATGTATGGAAGTTCGCTACCGGCTACTCTCAGCGTATAGAAAATTGCTGATTGCTATCCAGATTGTATCTCTCGACTATACATGACAAAAAATCCAGGGCTCGTCGGAAGTAATTTTGTAAGAGGAAGGATGATGATCACACTTTGAATGGATGAGGAAGACCCAACTCAAAAATTTTAACCTTTTTTGGGATGGAAGGGAGATAGGTCCATTGTGGTTGAGAGTTTACCAAATTTGGCCATACTCTTGGCTTGGTCCTGAACCAGCAGCAACGCAATGACTCATCATGTCGCCGTGTTGACTTGGGGCTTCGGAGTGTCTCCTAGGGGGAATCCATCACACCCAAATTATGAGTGTGCGGGGTTGAGCTGCGCAAAATCCAAGCACACCCCTTCACTTCCCAAGTTGATCGTCGTCGTCTCGGGTCCTTTTCTACAAAAAGGTGCTGGTCCAGGGGGTGCCCTCCTGCTTTGTCATGTACTTCAAAAGAAGGGGGCAAATGATATGCATCGAGCTAATTCCAAGAATATGACCCTAAAAGTTGCTTCATTTTCTCAGCTTGGGAGAAGGTACAAACCTGGTCCCCAAAAACGAAGCCTCAAAGCAACAACAAGTTGGGCTTGATGATGCTAATTGCATTATTCGTTTGGTTTATGGAATTGTCGAGGAAAGTCTTATGCCATAACAAGTTTCAACGAGGATTCGGATTTGAAGTCAAACTTAAATGAGCTTAAACGGCTTCATCTCCGTGCCTGAGGGACCTTGCCAACATGTTCTTGTCGTCAAGTCTTTCTTTACCTCGAGAAATTGTAAAAAAAAAAAGGTCAATTTTAGACTCTTAGCCCCTCCTTTTCCTCCCTCTCTTCTTCATTTAACGACCTTAAATAAGAACATCCAACCAAGTATTTTCTTAGCAAATTGTTCATGCTCGTGTTAAAACTCCAATAAAAAATAATGTCTTATTTCTTCGTGAAAATTTTTCTAGGCTGTTACCTCGGTTGTAGCAAGATAGCTACAACTCTCATGTAACGACAATCAAATGTCTTTCAATGATTGTAGTGACTTTTATTAATGACGCTAAAAAAAATACGTTAAGAATTGGCTCTAAAAATTTTAACAGAAAAATTATTAAAAATATTTAATAATTTTTAATTATCACTATATAAAAAAATTATAATTATCTTCGACAACAACAATAAGGGTAGCAGTAAAAAAATTTGTTCAAGGCCCTTTGTGGGTCTTTATATAACGCGTGCATTGGGTTGAAGTTTCTCTCGGAGTTCAATTAGGCTACATTGGTGGGTAACATGTCCTCCCACGGGTGCTTCTGTCCTTTACCTGTTGTGGACTATTCATTGCCGTGAGAGTACCAAATGACAAAAGTCAATGAGTCCAAGAAAGAAAAATTCATAAATCATTTTTCATCTCAACCGTTGGGCTCCATATATTCGTAGCTGGGATTTTTGACATGTACTACACGTTGCAACAAATTCAAAGAAAATGCACATAAATTGAGAGCAGCAGCGCATGAATTTATTTGGAGCACTTATCTTTATCTGGTTATACGATTTATTTTGATGTTCAAATATTTATTACAAACTTAGTTAAGTTTCATAGAGATGGGTTTATTTGGAACATTTAACTTTATTTGGTTATATTCTACTCGTCTTACATAATTTGATTAATTTTGTTTTTTGCACGCAGCTTAAGGATTTAAGTGATATATTTTGTGTTTTTCATTCCATCATTTAAAGATAAAGAAAAAAGAATGTGGGTTCATGAGAGAAAAAATAGTTAGTGGAGTGTTAAACGTGGAGAGAGAAATAGAATAAAAAAAGTATAAATATGTAAAAATACCTACATACTCTTTCTTAATTTGAAAAATGACCAATTTTTGTAGAATGACCTAAAAAGAAAAATTGATTAAATTATGTGGGACGGAGGGAGTAAGATTTTTTTTTATATTCAACATAGAAGTATTAGAAATTTACAAATTTGGTCTGGTCTCACGTGGCAAACTTAGCTATTGCACCTGTATCGCATTGGCGATCAGTCGTTCGTACTGCTTCCTTTTTGTTTTTTTTTTCCTTTTTCTCGATTCCGTCCTTTTCATTTTCTGTTTTTCTTTGATCCTCCTTACAAGCTTCTTTCGATTCTCCTCTTTCTTCTCCCTTCCCCAGTAATCAATAATTCTCACGAGTACACAGAATATTAAAATCCGAATGTAACAACTGGCACAAGACGACAAAGTGTCACCTTCTTGAAATGGCATCTTGTGTTTAATTGGAGCTGACTATGGTGACATTGTATTTAATTGGAGCTGACTATGGTGACATCTTATCTCGCGCATGGTCCTTTTGCATATACGACGACGATTTCACTATCATTGCACATTGGGGTTCTTGGGTTGTGAAGAAAGGTCGCTAAAGTTTCTATTGTTCTTCTAAAGGGAGCAATTATTGTCCTTAGCAGCAAATTGGACTATAGGTGACGAAGAGCAATGGTGACGATTTCTATACTTTTTTGGTGCATTATGTACTACTTGTATGCTGCTACAGATGTACTTATCTTGGTGCATTCTTAACTGTGATGTAGAATAATAAATATATTTGTCCTGAATCATGAGGTGTAAGACCAACAATCCTCACCTCACCTCACCTCAAGGATTAAAGTTCATGATGATTCAATAGCAAATGTAGAGAAAGTAAAGCACAAAATTATAGAGCAAAATGAAAGCTGTGAAGAACACAAAAATCATGCACAAACAAAAATACAACCCTAAACCGGACTCCTCGCATGATTCGATAAACATTCCCTTGAATCCCGATCAGCACCACCACCAGTATAATTTCGAGACAAAGATCGAGTAACCATCACGAGCAGAGGAAGAACAAACAGAGGAAAAAATGAGCAGGAAAAAAAAAGAAGGAAGAGAGAGTAGTTTCTATGACATGTTGCAACGCCACTCCGTGTCGTAGGAAACGAAGGAATCCAGTGGTGACCGCAAAACGAGGTTATCCATTTTTCCTTTTGCAGGGGAAGAGAGGTAGAATATGTACGAACGACACAGTTTTAGATATTCTTTACTGTTATTAAGGGAAAGCACCATTATGACGAAGCATTTTGAACTTTCAGCTATACTACTCATTCATTAGATAATAACTTTAAATCAATGAAAGATTAATCAAGGTCATCTTGGAAAATTTCTTAACATTATAATGGGTGACTACTCCACCCACTTCAATTAAACCTTTTTTTTATCCCTATTATTCCAATTGCTACACCCAGATATCTGATTGTCAACATTCGCACTCCAATTCTACTCTCCTTGCCTCTCGGTCTCCATTTCTCATGGTAAACTAATTTTCTATCTTATGTATTTTTTAAATTTGTGGATATTTCTTATATTGCACACACATCGCACGTGCCGACAATCCCAGTATATCATGATAGCTTCTTCACAGAAAACCCTTTTCTTTGTACGGATGAATGACAAAGAAGTTGAAATGATAACATTTTTAAGTTATTTTTAGTCAAGTTTTTAATAGAGATGGTAGGTTAATTCCAAAACTAAGTCGGTAGACTTTAAATTGTGAATTAGCTCACCTCTAACATGAAAATATAACATATCCCTAATCTAATAATTAATGGTGTGTGTTCAAGTACATCTTTCATCTCTATAACTTTTAGTAGATTGTCTACTGTTATATATATCCTTCAAGGATGGACGATCAGATCGCGCTATCAACGGATCAGTTCCCATATATATATATGTATTATCTTCCTATTTACTCTAAAAAAAAATGGACATCTTCCACATGTAGCATCTCACAACAAGTGGTGAAGGGAGGAAAAATTTATGTCAAGAAGTACACAATTTAAACTAAGAAACATCATTATCCCAAGTCCAGAAGGAACCAAACCCAAAAATAATTAACTAATACCATATGTTGGCAGGTCATACCTCAGATCACATCTTAGAACTAGTTTTTTTTTTTTTTCATTTTAGGTCTCTTTCATCAAAGTATTATCTAAACCAACCTATTTACGGGAACATGAAGTCGAAACATAAACTCGATAGATACTCGTACAAAAAAGTATGATCTTTTTGTTGAAAAATCAACTACATACTTAGGGGGGGGGGGGGGGGGGGGGAATAGAAATTCAGATAAACATTATCAATGCGCCACAAAGGTAATTAATAAGCAGAGACATCTCTATTAGGACTGCATCAATCACTTCATGTTGACAAAAAGTGGTGCAAGTTGAGGTTTATCAGGTTGCAAAGTTTGGAAGTTTGGAAAATACAGAGATCAAAAGAGAAGGAAAGACAAAAGTTTCCAAAGAAAAGCTTATCGCAAACCTTCAACACATCTTGACTACGATTGCCACACCAAAGTTTAATAAGCCTCTAATAGTTGCATCCGCATTTATCATCATAGTCATGGTAGAATTGTTGTTGAGGTTTTTATGGGCGATTGCTGGAATGACTATGCGGTTATGGAAGGAATATGATTGTGACTTGAGGCGCATCTACGTTTCTTCATTGTTTTTCAATTTATTATCGAGTTAATGAGAAATTAGTTTTAGAATTACTCAAACCACCAAACTGCAGATAGCAATTCAGACGATTTGTTTCAGAATTACTATTCAAAATTATGAATGTAACTGAAAAAGAGAAGGAGTTTCTAGAAATTTATTTGTTAAGAGGATAAGTTTTTTTTTCTCATTTTTCAAAACCCGAATTTATAGACTAATAGCCACCTTTTTGATAAAATGTCAAAGACACACCACTTCATAAATAACTGCTAAAATTACTGCCTTTTCCATAATTATTTCAAAGTCAACAAATTATTACTAAAAAAATGACTAACTTAAATAATTAGGAAAAACGATTAAAAATTCCAGATGTTAGATCTTAAATTAACAAACCCACGAAAAATAACAGCTAAGTGCGCCCCCTATAGCGCCACGTGCTCGTGTGCGGTGCATTGCACAATAACATTCCCAAACTTTCTTTCAAAACAAATAAAATGAGAGTAGCATGTGCTTGTTTTTAAATTAAAAGAAATGTTCTTCTCTCTCCAATGTTAGAGAAAGAAAGAACAAAACCATTTGAGTCTTAAACTTTACTCAAATCGCACCCTCAAAATCTTGAGCATAGAAACTAACACTAACAAAAATATTCCTACCTATTGGTCCATTTAATGGTACTCTTTGATGACAAGTTATCGTCATCCTAAAATATGTAAAGCGTATGAAAGAAGGTTGATCAAGTAGTGACGATGAGTTTAGTGAGTGAAGCAGCTTTTCCCCCACATAGTCACAGTAGTTTCCTCGAGCTCCTTCATCAAATTAAACTTCGAGAGATGACTAAGCACAAGAGAAGTATCATGCGCTTGCCATAAAAAGTGAAATTCACCTCTTATTGAAGGGCTTTCCTTAAAGGGTATAAAAGCTGGCCATACTTGCTTCTAGCACTACCATTAGCTTCTTTTAGGTTCTTTCTAAGCACCATAGCTGCAAAATTATGGACCACGCTTAAGGAACACACACACACACACTGAACAACTGAGAATGACAGTGTGTGCAAAGTGCATTTTTCTGATTCTCATAGTTGGATTCCATGCAACCAAATGGCCTTAAGAAGCTTATTATTAGTGAACAGCTTATTATTAATGTCATCCCCTTGTCCTGAATCAGTCACAATCACTTTTGTCAATGTCAAACTAGTTAGATGCCACTCTCAAAACCCTCTCTTCTTTCCATCTTTCCCATCAACTTTGTGTTTACATTCTAAAACAACAAAAAGAGCCTTCAAGTTTCCAGGGCCCGTGCAGGCAGCACGAGGGTCCCCAAAGATGCCAAAGAAGTTCCGAGTGGACCAGTTCCAGGTTCAATTATAAATTTGTCTACAAATTAGGACATGGGTGCACCATGGAACATACCAATACAGCTGCTTTCCCTTCTCATTCATGCATCTTGTAAACGCAACTAGAAGTTTCTCCTTTCTCAGTTTCTCATCTTACTTTTGAACCGAAAACACTTCTAAATCATTTTCATTTTATTGAAAAACTTTTTAATTAGTATGCTAAAAGAGAGCAAACTTACTATTGAAGTCCGAAAAGTAAGTTGAACATATATACATGGATGAATCAAGTCATATCTTACATATGTGGGTCATTCTTGGTAGGACACTTGACTCCCTGTTATTTCCATAACATGATATCAGAGCCCATAGTAGTGGCCTGGGTCTTGCACTCGGGTCAGTGATTCCTGAAAGAATAGTAGTTCCTAGAAGCAACACGTGCGAAGGAGCTAGTTTCGACGGGTGGACTCACACTAGGTGGGTACATTGTAGAGATGTATGTGTAGGAAAGTTTTTAGGTCAGTCGAAATTACTCTAGTATATGTTTTATGATTGTGAACACTGGTAGCCAAAAATTCCCAAACTTATTACCTTCTAGATCATTTCTCTTTTCTTATTGAAGTTTTAAAAATGTAGTAGCATGTGGGGGAATTGGAGCAGCCAAATAAGTGAACTAGGTGGAACATTATTCCGACACCACAGTATGGTGTATTCCAAAAAGCCATGGTTGATGCAAAGCACATACATAATTGTCTAGATTCATTTTCATCGCTTCTTTTTGGCAATTCATCCCTTTTCTCTACTCAACCAAGTTCTATATTGGGCGTACTGTTCATCCTTTGGCTCCTAGTTTGCTCGGCGCAGCTTTTGCTTTTCAATCCAAAAAGGAGGAAACAACCATCGGCATTACTCTTGATGCTCCGGGGCACTTCCCTAGGCATTGCGCTTGTTTGGTAAACCTCTAAGGATGAATTTTATGTCGTCCAAAAGCGTTGGTAAGTAAACTGTGTTGTTAGTATGGGAATGACCGATGCCATACAATGACGCATCAAGATTGTCACTAAGATCCTGATCTAATCACAACATGTATCGTCGTATATGCATGTCTACATCAGAATGTTTGCTCTTGCACCACCTGCACACTCGACAAAGGATGAATTGAAGATTTTCACTGTCACATTCAAATTGCACTTGTGTTTAAGACCGATAAATTTCGAAGCAGATGTTAGGATGCGGCGTAGTATAGTTTTTGGATTGGCCAAGTTAACCAGCGTTGGCATGGACGACATGACATGACATGATGAAGCAATATATAAACCAATGGGCACAGAGCTTTCCTCTAATAATTTCCTTAATTCCGAATGAGGAATCTAGGTTCGTAGGTATTGTCACTGCGAGAAATAAAGTGCACACCTGCCATCAGATACATTTTGCTCATCATTTAAAAGTGGGCATATGCTCCACTCAATCTTTATTGCAGCTCAGTTGAAATTCTTTTGCTTTTTAATATTCCGTTTAACTTTGTTCATACCCTATTCTGGTCGCACCCCAAGACCCGCCAAGGGACCCACTTTGCACGACACATCACCCAGTCAGCGGTCAACTTTTCAACGCTCGAGGGCCGGTCAAAGCAACGCATGCTCAAGTCACGTGAACCATTCGTGAAGCGACTTCGGCGTGCCTTCCACCCCAAGGGGTCGGCCTCCCTCTAGGGTCGGCCACCCTTGGGGGTCGGCCACCCCAAGGGGTCGGCCACCCCCGGGGGGTCGGCCTCCCTCTAGGGTCGGCCTCCCCCAAGGGGTCGGCCACCCTTGGGGGTCGGCCACCCTCGGGGGGTCGGCCTCCCTCTAGGCTCGGCCTCCCCCAAGCGTCGGCCTCCCTTGGGGGTCGGCCACCCCATGGGGGTCGGCCACCTGCCTTGAACACCGACGCCGTCACCTTTGACCCCACCCCATTGTCACGACGACCGTCGCTCGCGGCCGCACTCCGCCATAGTCGCGACAACCGTCGCTCTCGGCCGTGCCCCTTCGTCGCGATGACCGTCGCCCGTAGTCTCGATGACCGTCACTTGTGGCCGCTCTGTCGCCATGACAACCGTCGCTCACGGTCGCGCGCCATCCACGCAACGACCCTCGTCGCTCGGAGATCACTCTGCGACCCTCGTCGCCCGCACTCAACCGCGCCCCATGCGCTGCAATCATGTTATATGCTTACGGGATAGGCTACTCCTCCAGGACACTATCTCCGCCAGGGTGCCTGCGTGACTGGCCTACGTGCTCTGGCACTGGGGGCTCGCGTCGGCACCCCTAAGGACTATGACCCCCGGGTCACTCGGAGACGGGAGCAGGTCTTCGGAAGGGCATCTTGCCTAGTCCACCTGGCAGCTGGGCGTCGGGTCTTCCCCACCGCTGCCAGACCTGTGGGATTCAGTAAGGGCTTGGACTGGAGGCTGGGGCAACGGGCTACTCTGACCATGCTACCGCGGCATGATCAGTCTCCTCAGACAGGCAGAGAGATGTTGCAAGGGCAGGGCAGCACGAACTTAGGAACCGGCAGTCCAACGAAGGGTCAGTGCGTTGGCCCCCTGGTGACGTGTCGTTCCCAGGGGGCGACACATGTCAACTTATGACACATGCACATTTTTGCCTATAAATAGTGGACTTTGGAGCTTTTTCAAGGATCTTTTTCTCATTTGGACTTTTCACTTTCTCTCTCTAAAAGAAACATTCTCTCTGGAATTCTAGTGAGAGAAATATACTTGAACTCCCGTCTACGGACCCTGGACGCCATACCCTCATCACGGACTGTAGACTGTCGGTCCTGTTCATCGTCACCCTGCCTGCGCAGCACTGCCAGCCCTCACGACCTGTCTGGGGAGCCTTGTCCTCGGCCCTTGCGCCGTCCTTGCTGTCTCCCACGTTGCCTACCTGGAAGCCAACTCAGACCGCATCCTTTGTGGCACCTCCACGTATCATCGAACCATTTTCGGCACCATCATTTTGGCGACTCCGCTGGGGAGGTGAGCATCGTATTGCGGTTTGCATACCTTCCGGACTTAGGCATTATGCCTGTGCAACGGAGAGCTACTAGGGCGACCAGCCAAGGACCCAACCCCGCCATGCAAGAACACCACCTCGGTGATCAGGAGGAGACTAGCGCCACGCGGCTCCGAGACCAGCTGCCGACCACTACCCCCGACGTACAAGTGCTCGTAAATGCAGCCATCCAGCAACTCACTCCAACCATCACCACTCTGCAAGATTCACAGACCACTCTACTAGCCGCCATTATGGACATGCAAAAATCCATACAAGCCCTGTCCTCACAGCAGGCCGCTCCATCAATCCAGCCTTCAGGACCGGGGCCAGCTTTTGACATCGCCCCGGCCCCAGTGTCGCGACTACCGCCGCCTTGGACATCTAGACCCTTGGCGGTAGGGCTCGCAACACCGTCGCTGCCGGTAGCCGACATATCTCCTTCTGCAGTGCCGCCCCGCAAGCTACACACGGATCTCGGGCCAGTCTTGCAGCAGATTCCCCCCGCTGTCACACCATCTCATCTGACGCCGGCAAGAAGCTCCTCCGAAACGCATGACTCCATCGAGATGGAACCTAATCCCTATCCAGTTGAGCAACACCAAACCCCCGGCCAAGTGATGGGCATGTCTCGCCAACCCACACTTGCCCCTGCACAGCTGCCCCTGCCAGCACCTGCACCATACCAACCCTCCCATGTCCCCGTTCATCAAGCCGTGCCATCTGGGGGCTCGGGGGCTCGCGACGCACCAGGCGGTCATCACCCCTTGACCGGCAATGAGGCACCATCCTCCAACTATGTCACTCAGTCAGATTTGGAGGCCCTTGTCCGTCGCCTGTCGAGGAATTCCGAGCCGGACTCCTCAACCCGTCTAACCGGACACGCCCCGTACGCCAATGATATCGCCATCGCACCCTACCCCATCAAGTACAAGCAACCAAACTTTGTGCTCTTCAACGGACGTGAGGGAAACGCCCGTGAACATCTAACAAGGTTTGCAGGCTCCTTGGAGCAGTATGGTACAGGAAGCAGCTTGAAGTTGAGAGAATTCCACAAGTCCCTTACGGGCTTGGCTTACACTTGGTATCACCAGATCCCCGCAGGGACCGTCCACACCTGGGGCGACATGGTCCAGCTGTTCTTAGACAAATTTCATTACGAGACCGAGCGCGTGACTATCGTTGATATTGCTGGCATTCGCCAGAACCAGGGGGAAGACTTGAATAAATATGTGCATCGTTTTCATCTTAAGTGCCTTGAGTGCACAGATTTCAGCAAAGACGAAACGTTGGTTCCCATATGCATCAAAAATATGATTGACGTCTACCGAGTGCATATCGAGAACCTACAGTTAAGGTCATGGGGACACCTCAAGGAGGCAGCCCGACGAACTTACGAGACAGTTGGTCCTGTCAAGTCATGGAAGCCTCGACCGCAAAGTACGCTGTTGGCCTCAGCAGATGCACCTATCACTCAACGTAGCAACGACAACAACAACTATGCAGGCTTCAAGCGTCAGCTTCCAGATGTGAACCAAGGCTCCGACAAGCGAAGGCAACAAAGACCCGCACCTAACTATCCCTGTGACCTGAATACAGTGAAGGAACTCTTGGCCGAATGGGTGGCGCATGACAAAAATTTCCAACTGCCACCAATGCGGACCAATATCACAGACGAAGAAAAGGCCAGGCCCACCTACTGTCCTTTCCATCGAGCCCTTGGCCATCCGCTCAAAGATTGCAATGCACTGCGAACCATCTTTGCAAGGAAGGTAGCGTCGGGCGACCTGCAGCTACGGAAAAATAACGATGTGCGCAAAGATCCCTACCCACCGCATCGCAACAGTAGGGAGCACCAGGCCCTTATGGCTGTCACTGACCATGTCGAGCCTGTAATCCACGAAGCCCCGGCAGAGCCCACACTGACCCTCGTGCCTCCTCCAGCTAAGCAGTCGATGCCTCCCCTTCGACAGATGACGAAGATCAAAAGTTTTTTTGATGAAATGGGGTTTTCACCCGCCGCCCGGACTTACCTTTCCAATTGCCTGCTCGAGGTCACCACCGGCCTCGGTTCCGAATGCTTCGCCGCCCAGGCTGAATTACGTCACATCCCCTCTACGGCCTTAGTCTTCTCGGATGAAGACTCGCCGCCGATCGAGCATCACAATCGGCCGCTGTTTTTAGAGTGTACTGTTAATGGCACGGGCTTCCGTCGTGCCTTGGTTGATTGCGGCGCCTCGATCAACATCATACCCCTCATCACCCTGCAACAGGCCGGCATTCCCCCAAGGAAAATCATCCGTGACCCCGTCAATATTACCGGCTTTGGACAGGGTCCTCAGTCGACCCTCGGCCATATCACCATCGACCTCATGGTCGGAACTGTCCGTCGCGACACTACTTTTCACGTAATAGACAGCGAGTCTGCCTTTCACCTCCTGCTCGGGAGACCATGGATCCACGACAACAAGGCCGTTCCCTCAACATACCATCAATGTGTGAAGCTGGTAGCCGGTTCTACGGGACATGAGGTAGCAATGACAATCCCTGCAACCAAAGCCCCCTTTGAATGCGCCGAGTCTTATTTCGCCGAGGCCTCCTTCTTCACTAATTTCGCCGAGGATGGGGAGAATGCTACTCATGTACATTCTACCAGGCTGCCGACCTGGGATGAGCTGTGCGGGGACAAGCTTCCCAAGGACAAAACCGGGAGAAGTAACAAGAATAATGGGTCAACCCCACCGCTTCCGCCTGCTGCCACGACCAATTCCCCCCTTCTTCCCCCAAGTCCAAGAAGCAAAAGGCTGAGCCGGCCTTTCGACGTATCGTCAAGGACGGCAAGATCATCTATCAATTATGACGGTATGCAGGGGCTCCAGGCGGTCCCTCCTCAGACCCCCTCGACCCCGACCCCCTTGGAGAGACTGAATGGTGCCGCACGGCCGAGCATTGCCAGCCAGATCCTGACCTCACCCCCGGCGCGGCACCACCTTGCTATGAGGATGGCCCTCGACCTCAGGCTGAAGATATTGAAGAAATCAACCTGGCCGACCCGGGCGAAGAACCGCGGCACACCTACATTGGCACAAAACTCGCCCCCGGCCGAAGAGAGGAATTGGTTTCCCTCCTGCACGAGTATCGTGATGTCTTAGCATGGAGCTACAATGAGATGCCCGGACTGGATCCTGCCTTAGTCACACACCATCTCAACATTGCTACCGGATCCATCCCTAGCCGACAGCACCCGCGGACATTCCGCCCCGAGCTCGAATTGAAAATCAAGCAAGAGATTGAACGCCTCCTGCGCGCAGGCTTCATCGAACCTATCACTCACCCTATTTGGCTGGCTAATGTCGTCCCTGTACAAAAGAAGAATGGCCAAGTCCGCGTCTGTATCGACTTTCGGGACTTGAATAGGGCGTGCCCCAAGGACGAGTTTCCACTACCCAATATCGACATGCTCACGGAGGCCGCCGCCGGATATGAAACTTTATCTTTCATGGATGGGTTCGCAGGTTATAATCAGATTCGCATGAACCCCGACGACAGCGCCAAGACAGCCTTCCGCACTCCTATGGGTAATTTTTGTTGGAAAGTTATGCCTTTCGGCCTCAAGAATGCGGGTGCTACGTATCAAAGGGCTATGACAGCAATATTCCATGACATGATACACCATACTGTGGAAGACTATGTCGACGATCTTATTATCAAATCCAGGAAGGAAAGTGATCACCTCACCGACCTTCAAGCGGTCTTTGATCGTTGCCGCCAGTATAACATGCGGATGAATCCATTGAAATGTGCCTTCGGAGTCTCCTCCGGCAAGTTCCTCGGGTTCTTGGTCAGTCGACAGGGCATCGACGTTGACCCCTCGAAAGCAGCCTCCATCCAAGAAATGCCCCCCCCCAAGAACACAAAGCAACTGAAGAGCTTCCTCGGCAAGGTCTCTTACCTCCGACGCTTCATACCCGCACTGGCCGAGCTCATTACGCCATTTCAACACTTGACGCGTAAAAGCGCACCGTGGAATTGGGGCGCGCCCCAACGGCAAGCATTTGAACAGATTAAGGCGGTCCTCATGTCACCGCAAACCATGGTCGTACCACAACGGGGCATCCCACTCCTACTCTACCTGACTTCCACACCCAGATCCATCGGGGCTTTGCTTGCCCAAGAAGTCGAAGGTGTCGAGCGTCCTGTTTATTACCTCAGTAGAGTGATCAGAGGGCCCGAAGCCAACTACTCCGAGCTCGAGAAACACTGTCTAGCCTTGGTGTACGCCTCACAGAAGTTCAGACATTACTTTCTGGCGCATCAGATCACACTCGTCACCAAGGCTGACCCGCTCCGTTACATGCTTACGCGTCCCGCCCTGTCTGGCCGACTCACACGGTGGTTGCTGCTGTTGGCCGAATTCGGTTTATCTATCAAGAATCCTACAGCTCTGCGGAGCCAAGCACTCGCAGACCTCCTGGCCTTCTTCCCACGCCAACAATGTGAACCGATATCGGATCAACTGCCGGGGGAGGAGACAGCCCTGATCACCGACATCGATGGACTGTGGACGCTTGAATTCGACGGCTCTGCCACTAGCAAAGGCCCCAATGGCACGCCCCTCCGGCAAGGGGGTGCCGGCATAGTCTTGCGGGCACCAGACGGTGTTACCACTTCATTATCCTTCAAACTTGCATTCCCGGTGTCTAACAACGAAGCTGAATACGAGGCACTTGTCATTGGCCTCATGATCGCCGTCAGTATGGGGGCTAAGGCGCTGTGTGTGAAAGGAGATTCAAATCTGGTCATGAAGCAGGCGGACGGGGAGTTCGCGGTCAAAGAACCAGCCTTGGCACCTTATCGTGCCTTGGTGCAACACTTGGAAGGAAGACTCGGTCATGTCCAGTATGAACATCACAATAGGTGCCACAACAGACATGCGGACTGCTTGGCCACGATCGCGTCAAAGATAGAGGTCGATGGTGAACAACGGATGCTAACCATCGTCAAGAGAATGGAACCATGCACAGCACTGAACCTAGTCCCGAGGGACGTTACTGCGGACGATTGGAGGCAACCTATCATCGACAAACTTAAAGCGCCATCTCTTGCTCATGCCTCCACCCTTACAGACTTTTCAATGATGGGAGATGTCTTATACAGGCGGTGTCCCGGAGGCACTCTAGCAAGATGTTTGGCACCGGAAGAGGCAAAACACAAATTACAGCTCGGCCACCAGAAGTGTTGTGGCCTCGACGGTCCCCCTCTGTATCGTCGCCTCCAGCGTATGGGATTATATTGGCCATCCATGGCCAAGGACGCCTCGGATATACAAAAGGATTGTCCCGAGTGCTTGTATGCACCCGACGGTGCCGAAGCTCTTGTCATTGACATCGAGGGTGACTGGCGCCAGCCTTTCATCCAGTATCTATCCCACGGGATTCTACCACCTGACCGCGGCTCAGCACGATCCATCAAGCGCAAGGCAGTCAGGTATTTTGTGACGGAAGGCGAGTTATTTCGCAAGGGATTTTCGGGACGCACCCTGCGATGCTTGCAAGGTGCCCAAGTGGTCAAAGTCATTAACGAAGTACACAATGGTGATTGTGGTGAACATCAAGGCTCCCAGAAGCTGTATGCAGAATTACTAAGATTGGGGTATTATTGGCCGACTATGGAATCCGACTCCATCTCGCATGTCCGACGCTGCCAACCCTGCCAGCGGCACGCCGACAGGATACACTCGCCAGCATCCGACTTGCACATGATCTCAGCACCTTGGCCATTTCATTCTTGGGCCCTCGACCTCATCGGCCCCATCCACCCGCCGTCCAGAAGCCATTCATGGATCATGGTTGCTACTGAACGCTTTACGAAGTGGGTTGAAGCCGTACCTCTGCGGAGAGCCACGGGAGGTGCCGTTTCCAACTTCTTACGCGACGTCATCTGTCGTTTCGGCATCCCTCGATGTATTATATCTGACAATGGCACCCCATTCATTAACCGAGAGGTTCGAGCTCTCATGGAAAGGTACAACATCAGCCATGCCACATCAACTCCCTATTACCCGCAAGGTAATGGTCAAGCTGAAGCGTCCAACAAGACTTTGCTACGAGTATTATCGCGAATGGTGCATGACGCCGACCGGTCGTGGTCCGAACAACTGAATCTGGCACTCTGGGCCTACAGAACATCCATGCACACAGCGACAAAGGCCACGCCCTTCTCTCTCGTCTACGGGGACGAGTGTGTGGTACCTGCCGAGATCGCAGAACCATCGGCTCGACTTTCCCTAAGCAGCAGTCTCGGAAATGAAGCAGCCCGGCTGGCGGCACTTGACGGCCTCGACGAACGACGAGCCACGGCCCTGCGCCGCATGAAGAAGTATCATGAGCAGCTCACGAAAGCTTATGGGAAGACCGTCAAGCCACGTTCGTTTATCGAGGGCGACCTTGTTCTTCAAGCCGCCAAGCATGTGCGGGCCAACATGTCAGCTCCTAAATTCACGCCAAACTGGGAGGGCCCTTTCACGGTGCACGAAGCCCGCACTAATGGCTCGTACCTCCTGCTCAACCACGACGACGGTCAGGTCTCGGCCCCCATCAACGGCCGCTACCTGAAGAAGTATTATGTGTAGTCGCGACAACATAAGCCCGCGTCATAGAACGCGCCCTCGTAGCATTTTTGTACATGCGACATTGCTTGCAGACTTGTATTTTTTTGTTGATCTGTGTAGCGTTCTACACTAGTCATGTAATGGTGTTTTGTACCGCGTCCTATCAATACAAAGTCATGCTGTTACCTCAACTTCTGCCCAGCTGGCACTCATTCTCAACCTATGCTTCCTAAGTCACTTTCTACGAGCGGGAATGGGAGAGCATTCACAAGTAACCGAAACAAGCAAGACATTCAAAAAAAAAGAGAGAAGAAAGAAGAGAGCAACCGAACATAACATACAATAAGCCGAGACCATCGAAAATATGTACATATACATCAAACGTTTACTAGCCGTCGTTAAGCACTACAACTACGGCAAAGTAACATACAAGCTAGGAAAGTCTAGACAACAGCGATGCAACTGGGTGGGAGCTGAATGCCTGAAGTACCTCCCGCTCCGCTTGTACCTCTGACCATCCAGCATCAAGCTCGGCCTGTCGCCCTAACCGCTCTGACTCTCGCCCGTCCACCTCACCTCGCCGCCTCTGTAGATCGGACAACTGCCTCTGCAAATCGACGAGCTGTCTCTCTATCTCTGCCACCTGCATGTCAATCCCGGCCAACTCTGCCGTGATCTCTGACCGCTCTGCCTCTAATCCTGTGCGGCGCCGCTCCAGCAACATCTCCCGCATAACCACGACTGCACGCCTCTCATCCATATCGTGGCTGACGCTCCTCGATCTAAAGAAATCTGCTAGCCAGTCCAGCTGCATACCTAGCGATGTGAACGGAGCGAACTCTGAAAGCGACCGAGCAACGAACTCTGCAGTCCAACCCGACGACGGCACACTGGCGAACGGCAGCAACCACTCCATAAACCCTGCAGACACCCACATCCGTAGTACTGGGTTCTCTACCACCACGCTCTCGAATGTCTGCGGGAACGCTGCCTTCACCAGTTCTAACCGGCGCACAGTCTCCGCTGGTAGCTGGAGGCCCCCCCAAGCTGCCACATCCACCTGACCGCTCGAGGATCCTCTACTCATCTCTCCGACTGTCGCGCCACTGCCGCCCGCTGCAGAAATCTCCGACATCCCACCCGCCCTCTGCGCCCCAATCGTGGCTGAGTGCATCGCCAGAAGAGTAGCTCCGACCTCAACCACGGACTCCGGCAATGTGTCATGCCGTCGCACCACCACAGCCTGAACCGGTGTCTCTCGCTCACGAATCGAGGCAGCAACAACAGACTCAGGCTCCGCCATTTCGCCACCATCACCTCCCACAACCTGCGTCTCCATGCCTGTCCACCAGTCCTCGTCAATGTCGAACATCACCGTATCGCTCCCCTCTCCGCCGTATAGTGCCCCCACCGTTTCCTCAGTAGCAGGCAATGGGCTCACCCTCCTCGGCACACTGGCCGTCAATAGCTCAACGGCCTCGGTCTCATCACTGTCAACTAATCTGCCGGCCTCGGCTGCCATAGCCTCCTCGCCTGCGATCTCAGTCTCGGCCTCGCTCCCCCCCGCGACCGCCTCTTCCTCGTCCCCCTGGCAAAACCGCTGTCAGTTCACAGATTATGAGCAATATGCAAACCATATTTATACGACAAAAAGAAAGGACAGAAGCAAACCTCAGAGTCTAGCTCCTCTAATACGTCGCGCGGCCTCTTCGCCCCTGATAGGTGTGGGGCTGAGGTACCAGCACTAGCCTGACGCGCTGTCTCCATCATCCCCACTCGCAATGCCGACAAGGGCCCCTTGCCGGCCCCCGGCACCCTCGGCACCTCGGCAATAGGCTCCTCCCCACGGTCCTCCCCGGGAGCAGCGTCCCCCAACTCTACGGCATCCTCCTCCGCCTCCCTCTCCGAGCTCGGAACAGAACTCCCGGTCACCAGTGACAGCATCCCGCACTGCCTCGCGACTGTGGCCGATATCAAACTCAGGGCTCGGTCACATGCGAACACATCTACCTGTCGACGTGTGCCTGACGGCTGTGCCAGCCATCCGGCCCAGCTCCCTCGCAGTCGCTCCCACCAATGCGCATAATCCGCGGTCACCGCCCCTGCCACCTCTGTCCCTGGCTGCCTCCACTCTGTCGTCGGTGCCGGCCACTCGCGGGCTCTGTCATATAGTGTATACCCAAAAGCCGTCGCCACACTCCAAGGGCTGTCATAACCGCATGGGGGCTCTAGATCATACCCGAACGCCAACGACAGACGGTCCGGGCAATACCTCGCCACATAATAGCAGCACTCGGCGGGCTTCCCGCCATCATCTGTCAATACCGGGAGCCAGCCGGGAAAATACGCGACCAATAGCGCCAGCTGTCCTGGCGCTAGCTCGCCTCTCCTGCTCAGATCTGTCGTCACCTCCTGCACGTGCAGCCATGGCGGCGTACCATATGACGCATGCATCTCCATATAGGGCCGTCGCTCGCATTCCCCCCGTTTGTCTAGAATCTGTGCCAACGGGCACCCCGGCCTCCTGATGCCTGCCCAAGCAAAAGCCCGAGACCCGCTACACCACAACGCCACCTGCCGCGACCTGCCTGGACGGGTCACTGTCCCCATCGTCGGTGACGGGTGTGCGAGTGGGTATCCGTCAGGACGGTACCCTGGAAAGCACTCGTACAGGTACCTCTGCAAGAACATCCAGTCCACGTACGTCGCCACCTGATACCGACCATACGACCGCTTCACGTCATTCACGAACTGATCTAGCCGCGAGTATAACGTGCCCAAGTACACCGGAGCCAAGCCGACCCGCCTTCCCTGCGCCATCCGAATGGCCAAGGGAAACACCCTCGGGGAAATGCCATCCTCAGGTGTCCCCTCAAACACAAACCTGCAAACAACGACCGGCAACATATGTCAGTTTGACGTTTTACAGGGCAAGCAGGACATACGATATATTCACGAATAATCACACGACAGTACAAAATTTACCTCGATAAGAACATCGCCAAAAACGCCACCAACTCGTACCGATCGCTGCCATGATACGGACCCATCACGAACTGGGCAGCATTGCCCAACTTCTGGCCTGTCCTCGCCTGCGGCGTGCCGTAGAACTGGCGCAGCCACCCACCGTACGTCCCCTTCCGGTGCCTCTTCGTCTCCGCCAAAATGTCCAGTAGCTGCGTCTGCAACAACCGCTCCTCCCCGCTCAGCCGGGTCACCCGTGCATCCACCTCCCCGTGTATCGGCAGCCCTGTCAGCATCAACACATCGAGTAACGTCGGCCCGATCTCCCCGAACTCGGTCACGAACGTATGCGACTGCGTGCTCCATCTTGCCAGCAATCGGGTCATCCCTGGCGTATCCCTATATAACTCCAGCCCCCTCGCCGTAACATTGATCGCCGGTAACAGCCCTAGTGCCTGCAACACCTGCGCCCTCACCGGTGTCTCCAACATATGCTCACACCAAAAGTCCCACCCTACCGGCATCGCACTATGGCCCTTGAACATCACCGGCGACCAAGGTATGTCCTCTCTCCCAATCAACAATGCCGGTACATACCTCGGCGACATCACAGGCGCCTCCGCCGGGCTCGGCGCGCGAAGGTAGGGTGACGACAGCCGAGGCTCCTCTCCCATCGACGGACCACCCCACGGTGTCCTGAACGCTCCGTCTGCCACACGAATGGCCAACTCCCTCCACAGCTCACGGTCCGGTACACACGGTACTACTCCCCTCACCCCCAGCAATGTGTTTGTCTTATCTGGCTCCGGATCGTAGGACCTCCTACCGCCATCATCAAAGGTCAATGGCACTGCCGCCTCGACACCCACTGACGGTATGGCCTCATCGACTGGCGGCGCCGGCACAGGTACAGTCATCATATCCCGCGGCGGTCGCGATGTACCCGCCGCGGCCCCTCGCGGCTTCGCCCACATCTTCTGCCGAACTTTTTTCGCTGCTGGCGTCGCTCCGGGCTGTGAGGATGGGACTTGGGCCTGTCGGACACCCTGCGTGACCGACCCCCCATGACTGGCCGACCCCCCATGTGCGGCCGACCCCTCTCGTGCGACCGACCCCCCGTGGCTGGCCGACCCCCATGTGCGGCCGACCCCTCTCGTGCGACCGACCCCCCGTGGCTGGCCGACCCCCCTGGCCGACCCCCCTCGCTGGGCCGACCCCCCTTGCCCGGCCGACCCCCCTCGCTGGGCCGACCCACCTTGTCCGGCCGACCCCCCTCGCTGGGCCGACCCCCCTCGTGCGGCCGAGCCCCCGTGGCTGGCCGACCCCCCTCCCCTCGCAGAGCCACCGACTGGCCGACCCCCTGGCCCCGACGACCCCTCGCCCACTTCCACCTCTTCTCTCACCATCCCTTTTTCTCTCTTTCTCTCTCTCTCTCTCTGACTTACGTAGGCACAAATGGCGGTGCCTCCGCCCCTGCCCCCCTCCGCTCCTTATATAGGGGTGGGCAATTTTCTTTTCTTTTTCCTTTTATTTTCTCTTTCTTTCTTTCTTTTTCTATTCTTTCTTTCTTTCTTTTCTTTTTCTTTCTTTTTTCCTTTACTTTACGCTCCCGTCCGCCGGCGCCTCGCCACAGTTTGTCGACCACGCGCCGTCGCCGCTATGACCGCAGTGCGCGCCCGCGCGCCACCTCCACGACCTTCGTCGCACGCATTCACATGACAGCTCCGCGACAGGCCCCGTCGCCCGCGTGCCATCTCCTTGAACCGCGTCGCTTGTGCCAACTCATCGCGCTCTTTACAACGCGCGCTCAATGCCAATGGTCACTTGATGCACTGCCGCGACGTTCGTCGCCGCGCCCGTGCGCCATTCTCATCATGCGTGCCCCCGGCACCAAGTATAGCTCCGCGACGTTCGTCGCCGCGCCCGTGCGCCATCTTCATGGTACGTGCCCCCGGCACCAAGTATAGCTCCGCGACGTTCGTCGCCGCGCCCGTGCGCTATTCTCATCATGCGTGCCCCCGGCACCAAGTATAGCTCCGCGACGTTCGTCGCCGCGCCCGTGCGCCATCTTCATGGTACGTGCCCCCGGCACCAAGTATATGCTCCGCGACCTTCGTCGCCGCACCCATCCGCCATTCTTATCACATGTGCCCCGGCACAGTATTGCTTTGCGACGTTCGGCGCCGCACCACTTTCATGACATGTGTTCCGGCACCAAGTATTGTCCCCGCGACAATCATCGCCATGTCCATGCACCACGACCATGTTACAAGCCTCCGGGCATAACACCCATTCACCACACCATGCGCCCCCGCCATGGGCATGGAAGACCTTCAACCCACTCTCGTGTGCGACATTCTGGAGGCTCCGCTCGTAGTGCTCCTGCAAGAGGACCCCTCCCTGCGACATGGGCTGAGCGCCAGCACGGGTTAGCGGCACAATCAAACTACGGGATGGGCTCACAACCTTGAAGCCATCGCCGGCACAATCAAACTACGGGATGGGCTCACAACCTTGAAGCCATCGCCGGCACAATCAAACTACGGGATGGGCTCACAACCTTGAAGCCATCGCCGGCACAATCAAACTACGGGATGGGCTCACAACCTTGAAGCCATCGCCGGCACAATCAACTACGGGATGGGCTCACAACCTTGAAGCCATCGCCGGCACAATCAACTACGGGATGGGCTCACAACCTTGAAGCCATCGCCGGCACAATCAACTGCGGCATGGGCTGCCAGCACGGGCTAGCGCCATCGCCGGCTCAATCAAACTACGGGATGGGCTCACAACCTTGAAGCCATCGCCGACTCAATCAAACTGCTACACGGGCTTAGCGTCATCGCCGGCTCCATCACCAGGGACCCTGGCCCCCGCAGCAAGAGGGGCTGTAACCACATCGTTTATGCATGCGACGCCCGCTCGGGTTGCCCCTCCGCGCCCGCCACACGCAGGGGGCTTATGTTCATACCCTATTCTGGTCGCACCCCAAGACCCGCCAAGGGACCCACTTTGCACGACACATCACCCAGTCAGCGGTCAACTTTTCAACGCTCGAGGGCCGGTCAAAGCAACGCATGCTCAAGTCACGTGAACCATTCGTGAAGCGACTTCGGCGTGCCTTCCACCCCAAGGGGTCGGCCGGCCACCCCAAGGGTCGGCCTCCCCCAAGGGTCGGCCTCCCTTGGGGGTCGGCCACCCCAAGGGGTCGGCCACCCTCGGGGGGTCGGCCTCCCTCTAGGGTCGGCCTCCCCCAAGGGGTCGGCCACCCTCGGGGGTCGGCCACCCTCGGGGGGTCGGCCTCCCTCTAGGCTCGGCCTCCCCCAAGCGTCGGCCTCCCTTGGGGGTCGGCCACCCCATGGGGGTCGGCCACCTGCCTTGAACACCGACGCCGTCACCTTTGACCCCACCCCATTGTCACGACGACCGTCGCTCGCGGCCGCACTCCGCCATAGTCGCGACAACCGTCGCTCTCGGCCGTGCCCCTTCGTCGCGATGACCGTCGCCCGTAGTCTCGATGACCGTCACTTGTGGCCGCTCTGTCGCCATGACAACCGTCGCTCACGGTCGCGCGCCATCCACGCAACGACCCTCGTCGCTCGGAGATCACTCTGCGACCCTCGTCGCCCGCACTCAACCGCGCCCCATGCGCTGCAATCATGTTATATGCCTACGGGATAGGCTACTCCTCCAGGACACTATCTCCGCCAGGGTGCCTGCGTGACTAGCCTACGTGCTCTGGCACTGGGGGCTCGCGTCGGCACCCCTAAGGACTATGACCCCCGGGTCACTCGGAGACGGGAGCAGGTCTTCGGAAGGGCATCTTGCCTAGTCCACCTGGCAGCTGGGCGTCGGGTCTTCCCCACCGCTGCCAGACCTGTGGGATTCAGTAAGGGCTTGGACTGGAGGCTGGGACAACGGGCTACTCTGACCATGCTACCGCGGCATGATCAGTCTCCTCAGACAGGCAGAGAGATGTTGCAAGGGCAGGGCAGCACGAACTTAGGAACCGGCAGTCCAACGAAGGGTCAGTGCGTTGGCCCCCTGGTGACGTGTCGTTCCCAGGGGGCGACACATGTCAACTTATGACACATGCACATTTTTGCCTATAAATAGTGGACTTTGGAGCTTTTTCAAGGATCTTTTTCTCATTTGGACTTTTCACTTTCTCTCTCTAAAAGAAACATTCTCTCTGGAATTCTAGTGAGAGAAATATACTTGAACTCCCGTCTACGGACCCTGGACGCCATACCCTCATCACAGACTGTAGACTGTCGGTCCTGTTCATCGTCACCCTGCCTGCGCAGCACTGCCAGCCCTCACGACCTGTCTGGGGAGCCTTGTCCTCGGCCCTTGCGCCGTCCTTGCTGTCTCCCACGTTGCCTACCTGGAAGCCAACTCAGACCGCATCCTTTGTGGCACCTCCACGTATCATCGAACCATTTTCGGCACCATCAATCTTCTTTCCCAACTTGAAAACTATTTGACCTTAAATTATTCAATTCATACGTCTGGATGTGGATTCCTTTCACATGATTCGGAAATAGTAGAATATGAAAATGTCTATTTTGACACTATGTTATGTTTTTTAACCATCATTCTCGCTAAAAGTTTTATATTTCGTCGTTAATGCACTCTTTAGCGCATAAATGAAGGTGTGGAACGGCATGTTGGGTGTAGAACGGCATGTTGGGTGTAGAACAGCATGTTGGGTGTGAAAATGAACGTCTACATGGAAAATTTATGAAGATTTCTATTATGAGTTAAAAGATTTAATGTTTATTACTTGAGGTTTTTATTATCAAATCTTGTGCTTATTTTAGTTGTACCTAAATAAAAGATTTCATTACCCCGGTGTAAGAGAGTTTGGACTGTTCATTATTTGAGTTGGCTTTCACTGTCATTCTACATTTACTCTCTTTCCTACTTTCAGCTTACTTAACATTTTGACTGCAATTCGAGTAGCATGAGTAATTTAAAATTATTTTTATAATAATTTTTAACTGTCACTAAATATTAATAATGATACTTTTATCAATGTCGTTAGTGATATTTCTTATCAATACTTTTTAGTGTCAATATTAAAAAAATTACTAATCAAATTTAACGACCATCATTTATCACTGTATGTCAGGTACACAGAGTATTCCTACTATCGAGATTTTGTAGCCAAAAGATTTTCATGTGATGATGTGTTCAACTTTTCAAAATTGACCTTCAACGATATATATATATATATATATATATATATATATATATATATATATATATATATATATATATATATAATTGTAAATTTTTTAAGCCTTAGAAAATTTCCCCCACTACGCTAAAAAGACAAAAAAAAATTCCCTGTTTGTGACATGGAAGTTTGTTGGTGCCTAACTATTCCATTGTCGGTAATATGGGAAAGACATTGTAAGAAGTAACTACACTCAATATAGTGCTGACCGATCATCACTAAACATTTTTAGTGGCAATTGTCTGGTGATGTTAAAAAATATGATTAAAAATTATTGCCAAAAGTATTAATACATCGCTAACACATTTTAACACGGAGAGACCCTTATTTCTTACAACCCGAACATAAGCAAAAAAATTCATCGCTATTATTTTACAAGTCGGAAGTTTCGTACACACGTCACCGTTATTTCTTGTGAGGACAAATGCATGAACGGCGGCCTAAAAGAATACATATATTCTGTACGTATGCAGTATTGCAAAAGCAAATTGCAATGCGAAGGAACGGGGCTTTCCACATTCGGCCAGAATCTGAATAATTGGATCCAACTTTTCTCTTTATTGCCAGTTTGATCCAACTGGAGTGGCTAGAATCTTTGCTTCGCCTCTTTGGGTGCCAACAATGCTATTTTGGTATTTGTTTTCGAATCGCGAATCACGCGTTATTTTGATCCTCTGAGTGTTAGCTTTAATTTGCTGCTAAAAGTTTTTAAGTAATGTTCTCCTCGGCTTTGTAGAAACACTTTTTTGAAATTCAAACGACATAAATAGAGTATGAGTTTTGAAAACTGAAGTGCAATTATCAGCCCTTTTTTAGAAGGTTAACTACACTAACCTCATCTCATTTTTTGTTTTTCTGAATTGCATTAGTTTTCCTCTTTTGAAGAAGTGTTTATTTTGAACATCTCCTCCCTCATTTTCTTTCAATTTCTGTCGACGTATATGGAGCGGATTATATTAATTTTGGAGTGAAATCATCGTTTTTCTTCTAAAAGGTATTTATACTTAATTGTACAATTTTGAAACGGAATGGTATCTAAATAAAGAATGCACGTTTCTATTTTTGAAGCTTTCTAAAAACAAGGAAACAAAAATAAACGCCACCAAAACATAGCCTAAGGACGTTCTGTGCAGATAAATTGTATATATGCTCGTTGATCGCTCAATAGATGAAAGTTTCCTGATCTTATTAGACTGACTGGTCACGCTCTTTTTATCGAGCTTGTGTGCGTGTATAAAGAGTATTCGATGGTCCAATTTTTCGAACAAATA